>JAMQGT020002478.1:0-295000 GCA_024447675.2 Pterophyllum scalare
ATGGGCGAGAATTTCAGTCTCTCGAAGTGCAAAACTGATAGAGACATACCCCAAGAGACTTGCAGCTGTAATTGCAGCAAAAGGTGGCGCTACAGAGTATTAACGCAAGGGGGCCAAATAATATTGCACGCCCCACTTTTCAGTTTTTTATTTGTTAAAAAAGTTTGACACATCCAATAAATTTCATTCCACTTCACGATTGTGTCCCACTTGTTGTTGATTCTTCACAAAAAATTAAAATTTTATATCTTTATGTTTGAAGCCTGAAATGTGGCAAAAGGTTGAAAAGTTCAAGGGGGCCGAATACTTTCGCAAGGCGCTGTAATTCCTGTAAATGTCATGTTCTGAAAAATAGCAGGTTTGCCTGATAGTCGTCTGTAATGTGTAGGTGTCAGTGCCCAGCTTGCTAAGCACCAACATTTGAACAAGATTAGTTCACAAAATAATGTTGTGGACACTCTCTCATCCTGCTACCCTAGATTGACTTCATGCTGACCAATAAAAAGGGTGCAGTCTGCAGATGTTGACACTAATTGGCTCCTTCTTTCTTCTGACGTCAACAGAGACACAGCTCCCAGCCTTGATACGTTAACTGGTTAATAACATTTGGAGCTCAGAACCTTTTGAAGCTTGAGGCCCAGTAAAGTGTTTAAATGACATCACTAGCGCAGAAAACTACTGCACATCTGAAGTTGTTAAAACTTCAATCTTCCTCCTCCTAATTTTTAATTTATATTCCAATATTATACAGTCCAGACCATGTTTAGACCGTTGTTCTGTGCTTCAAGGCATTACATTTTTTAATGAAATAATTGGAACTAGTAGCAAGTAACAACTGTAACGCTTTTATTTGATGTTTACATCAATATAGAAAGGACTTTGAACACAGTGCCGAAAGTTCAGGGGTTGAAAGTAAAAGGAATTATTAAATTTTTTAAATGTTTATTTTTTTTGAAAATCCCTTGCAGTTCCTGAAGTCAATACTGACTTTTGACTTCACACACAACTTGAACGTCGCTCTCTTAGGTCCTAGTCTCATAGGCCTAGAGACTGATTGGTGATCCCCCAGCAACCACTTGTCAGTAGGGAAAATGAGTATTGCCTCACTGGTTTCTTGCTGTCCCTAGGTGAAATTGATCACAAAGAGGTATACGATGTTGCAGTGAAAACCTTCTTGCAATTGCTTTGGTTGCTAGGAGATTGCCACAGTCACCCATAGTTTGCATGGAAGCAAACACTGTCTGCAAACACTCACCAACTATTCTCTGACCAGTAGTGAAAAAGTAGGACTGTTCATCTTCAAAGTAAAAGTTGCACTTTTGAAATGTGTTGATTAGAACAACTTTTACTTTGAAGGCAAACATTCTCTGTTTCCTGTTAGCATTGCACTTTTTAAGCTGTACTACAGCTAGGTGGAGTGTTTGAAGACAAGTTGGCATCTTCCATGCAAACTATGGGTAAGCCGTGGCAATGTGCTAGTAACCAGAGAAATCACAAGGAGGTTACTGGTGGAGCCAGCAACCACTTGACAGCCACTTCTCTAGTGACAGGAGGTTGTCAATATGTTGCAGACTCTCTAGGCCTGTCTGACTCAGGTCTCAGGAGAAAGTCTTCTGCTTAACCCACATACTGACCCCCCCACATCTTACTTCTAGCAAGGATTTCTTTTGTGCAGTTCATACTACTCACCAATGTGGCCACAGATTACACACTATACTTTATAAAGTCTGAAAACAGGATGCTAGTTCCTTCTCAGCCTACTTAAATTACAGTATGCTGAAAAATTATAATAGCTTTATTTATTTCTGTTCAGTGATGCCAAAAACCTGTTGCCTGCCCATGCTTAAAGTTGGCTGTATCTCCCACACACTTCTTTCTATATCCATGTAAACCCAGTCAAATTCAAGCTGAAATTTGGCACTTTGATTTAGTATTTATTATTATGCCTACATGCCGGTGACACCATTATGTTTTTGGGTTGTCCATCAAAGTCTTCACTACATACAGTGTATTAGTCTCCATAGAAATAGATGTGATGAAGAACAACTACTATGTATCTGCCCAAATTCCTCAGATTGTGGACATAAAAGTACATTTTATCCTTACTTGGGATTAATATTTTAATACACAAATGATATTAGAAAGCCAGTAGATGATCTTTCACTGCATGTTGAACAACTGATGTTATATTATTTCTGTTGACAGACTCTTTCCTCTAAGCACAACAGTTGTAGCCGGGAGAAAGTTAAGTACAGAAGCTGTGAAGAGGTGGCAGTGACAAAAATTTGCATCAATTTTTGTTTAAGGAACTATGAGCATAGACTGCAGTTATGTTATGATCTATTTGTTATGTAATTGAAGGTAATGAGATAAGCAGACTAGCTTTCTTGCACCTAAACTTCAAGAATAAATTGGCTAAAGTTGTTTAGATATTACATATATATGTATATATATATATATATATATATATATATATATATATATATATATATATATATATATATGTATATATATATATATATATATATGTATATATATATGTATATATATATATGTGTGTGTGTGTGTGTGTGTGTGGATCTTTGTTCCAATGTTGTTATGGAAACTGGTTTGCCTACTCCTGCCATAGTCTTGTGCTGTGAGTTTTCTACCTCAACTTCTTCTTAACATAGCAGTATTCATCCAACACATGCATACAGCAAACACACCACCACTACAACAGAGCATCTCTGTTGTAGTTTCATATTCTGCTTTCTGCTCTGGGGCTGTTAAAGAGAAACCAGTGCTGTACCAGTAAATGCGCCAGTGTCTTCTAATTGACCAGTTACTTTGATTTCTGTAACAGGCAGCATCTTAATTGAATGAAGGAGTGTTGAACCTGTGCCTCAGATATTCTTAGAGCAAAATTTACAGTGATGAACTTCTAAACAGCTTCCATCTGTCTATTTTCTTCGTCTTATCCGGGGCCGGTTCGCGGGAGCAGCAGCCTAAGCAGAGAAGCCCAGACCTCCATCTCCCCAGCCACCTCAGGCCAGCTGAGAGTTATGATCTCTTCAGTGTGTCCTGTGTCTGCCCCAGGGCCTCCTCCCGTCATGTGGGACATACTTGGAACACCTCGCCCAAAAGGCGCCCAGGAAGCATTCTAGTCAGATGCCCGAACCACCTCAACTGGCTCCTTTCAATGTGGAGGAGCAGCGGCTCTACCGAATGGCTGCATTCCTCACCCTATCTCCAAGGGAGAGCCCAGCCATCCTTCAGAGGAAGCTCATTTCTGCTGTTTGTATTTGCAATCTTATTCTTTCAGTCATTACCCAAAGCTTGTGACTATAGGTGAGGGTAGGGGCGTAGATTGACCAGTAAATCGACAGCTTCGCTTTCATGCTCCCCTTCACCACAACAGACCGCCTAGAAATTCTGTGCATAAAAATTATGAGCAGAATCGATGACAAAAGGCAGCCCTGGCGAAGATCCAACACCCAGCGGAAATAAGTTTTGACTTATTGCTGGCAATACTGACCAAAGTCCCACTGCGTTTGTACAGGGACTACATGGCCCACAACAACGAGCCAGACACCTTATAAATATACATTGTATACTGTATGTTGTAGCTGAACTGCACATATTGATTTGCATGTTACAAGGTCAAAGTGCACTTTTTCACAATGCCTTCACTGTGAGCACTCTTGATTCATGACAAGATCTTCATTTGTCTGTGCAAATGAGGATCTGTCTAATGCTGCTGGCCTGGCACCAGACGCAATTAGGTTATTTGGTTATTTGTCTTAGTAATGCAACAGTCACACTAGATTGCCTCAAAAACAAGGACCGGGCTTGTGACCACTTGCCACCAGCTACTGTCTTCTTTGGTACTTCAAGATGGTGAAGAAACGGCAATAAGTCAGTCTGCTATCAGTTTGCAATTAAATGGGGTCAAGTTGGCAATTACATGTAATATTTTTGTGATAATGTGGCAATTAACTGTGATAAAATATCAGAAATCACAAATGTTGCCATCTGTTGCAAATCTGTTGTGATCTACATACAAATTAAATTAATGTTAAACAGAAGATCTACTTACATTCAGGGGTGAAAGAAGTTTTAAATTCTTGCTGGTAATATGACAAAAACATATATATATTTTTTTTACTATTGCCTGCCTGGATAAGGCAGAAATTAGAATCACTTGACAGTGTGGAATATATTTTTGTTGTTAAGAAACTGAGATCTTTGCACACACTATACACTTAACACAACTGATGACCACTTCCATGCATTCTGCCTCTGTCCACTAATAAAGAAATAACCACCAAACTTTCGCAGACCCCAATCCCCTTGGCAACCACTGTGTTTTGGAGGTGAATGCGCTCTCGTATAGCGTAAATGAAATCTCTGGTGTTTTTGAGCTGTGCTGTGTTGTTGAAATTGAGCAGAAAAACATGAAACACAATTAGTTCATCTCTCTTTGCTTTTAATTGGGATATTTAGTAACAAGCAGACCGATATTAAGCATAGTGGTGAACGTTTTAACCTGTTAATTAGCCGAACCAAAATCACCTGATTTGGTTCGTCATGTACAATGCACTACATCTGTCCCGCTTATGGGACGTGGCTGTCCGTTGACAAAAGCCTCGATCTCTGAGGGGAGAGAAGCTAGAGAATTGAGGCTCCAGAATAACACGAACAGTTCAGAAACAATTTGAAATGAGAAAAAAAGCAATTTATTAACTGATTAAGTCGTGTTTTAGACTGCTTATTGCTAGCGTATCTACTCTGACCCAAAGTGCAGCCGTGACGGGTTCTGAAGGCATTACAGCAGACAGCCGCTCCAACTCTTGCCAGTACTGTGTACCGGCGCAGAATCTTTTAGTGGTATGCAGTACCGGACCGTACCAGCTTACTTTAACCCATGCTTACATTACTAACTACATTCAGAGTCCAGTCACTACAGTATGACATAGGCACTCAGCAACCTTGCATTTATTTAGGAATATAATCTCAATACAACCACTTGGCAACCACCTGAGTCAATTCTCCTATTGCAAAGATGAGTTGCAGATGAGTGGTGCTCATCACAGACATTAGAGACGAACTCAGATTGATTGCAATGTGCTGGCACTCTGTCTGCTTTTATAAATTAGATGATAAACATTTGCAAACCTTCACTAACCTGTCTGAGAGTGACTGCAGTCTGTCCAAGTGAGACTGCGATTGTTTGTAGACGAGTTGCTTCCCACCAGTCAACCTGTGCAGTCATCCTACAGTCGGAAGTGGTCACCCAGGGCGAGGGTGTTGCATGCTCAACCTCTCTGCAACTGCAGAAAGAAAAAATTCCAGTGCACTGGAATTTTTTTTACATTTTTCACTGGGCAACCACAGACTTTTCCTTGTTGCAAGGGGTTTGCTGTCCCATTTTTGCACTCAAACACTATGCTTCTTCCCTTACATACTGAGCTACAACATTACGCTCACTGAGGCAGAAATAGTTATATGATCTGAGAATAGAGTCTAAGTGTGTGTAACAGAGGAGCTTTCAGTTAGGTCATTGATTGTGCACTTTTCTTTTACAGCGCTTAATCATACGCCAGAATCTTAAATTGTCAGTCATTGGATCAAAGTTCTACTGGTGCTACTTTGTGTCTTGTAACATTTATCGCCTTCCCTGTGCTACTGGCCCATTGAATGAATGGGACTGTGTTAGTGTGCTACGGGAACCTCCACCGGGCTGTCCTGTCCCCCTTCCAAGTCCCACGAGAGACCCCTTCAGCAGCCAGACACACTGGCCCATTTTGCTTCTTTTTCAGCCTCCTTCCTTCTCTGTCTTTACTTGCTGTTTCTGCTTTCTTCTTCAGCTACTGCCAGGCGCCTTATTCCCTGGCTTGCCATTAAAAAGGAAAGAAAGAACTATTGATGTAGCTGTTTCTGTTTTGGCTCTTGGTCTGTTCAGAATATATGGCGGTGTGCATTGACATTTGCATTTCCTTCTGGCAGCTTATGGCTAAAAACTAGGGGCTAAAGCAGTAAAATTAACTGCCATGCAAGTGTTGCTAATTAGAAAATGACTATTTAGCAACCCATATATAAGCATACTGCTGCTAATGTAAGCCTGCCCACAGATAATTGCATACAAGTGCAACCAATAGCTTGATAAGTGTCCCAGGCTTTCAAATGTGGTGTGAGATTTTGAGAATAAGAAAACAGAGATGCAGAGGGTATGAAAGGAGTGAACTGAAAGAGGGGAACACCCTCCCTCCTCTTACACCGCCGTCTTCTAAACATGTCACTGTAGCAGCCGCTCACGTTTTGCTCCAGTTTCTCTGCAGTTCTTATTCCCCTAAGGTTTAAAATTATTTTTCAACTATTCTGAAAGGCAGATGAGTTTATTAATTACACATTCGCTGACTCTGTGCCTTCCTATCCTAGTTTTTCTCAAAGCCTGCATCATTTAATGATTCAATGGGTGGTTGTGCATCTACGGTTCAGATTAGCATATACTTAAAATTCAAAAACAATAAATAATATAGCTTCATCAACTGCTCCAAAGAATAAAACAATTAAATGTGGATTATTAAAACATTAGGTCTCTCTCTTCCAAGTCCCTGTTAGTAAATGATTTAATAATTGATCAACATATTGATTTATTCTGCCTTATCAGAAACCTGGTTACAGCAGCATGAATATGTTAGTTTAATTGAATCAATACCCACAAGGCAGCCTCAACACTGCATTTAATCTATTATTAGATTCAATTGGCTTCTCTCAAAATGTAAAGGAGCCCACCCACCACTTTAATTATACTCTGGATCTTGTCCTGACATATGGCATAGAAACTGAAAACTTAACGGTATTCCCTGAGAGCCCCCTCCTGTCTGATCATTTCTTAGTAACATTTACATTTACTTTAATGAATTACACAGCAGTGGGGAATAAGTTTTATTAAAGTAGGAGTCTTTCTGAAAGTGCTGTAACTAAGTTTAAGGATCTAATTCCTTCATTATTATGCTCTTCAGTGCCATGTGCCAACACAGTGCAGAGCAGCTACCTAAACTCTGTTCCCAGTGAGGTAGATTATCTCATCAATAGTTTTACATCCTCACTGCGTACAACTTTGGATACTGTGGCTCCTCTGAAAAGGAAAGCTTCAAATCAGAAGTGCCTGACTCCGTGGTATAATTCACAAACGCGCAGCTTAAAGCAGATAACCCGTAACCTGGAGAGGGAATGGTGTCTCACTAAATTAGAAGATGCTCATTTAGCCTGGAAAAAGAGTTTGTTGCTCTATAAAAAAGCCCTCCGTAAAGCTAGGACATCCTACTATTCATCATTAATTGAAGAAAATAAGAACAACCCCAGGTTATTTTTCAGCACTGTAGCCAGGCTAACAAAGAGTCAGAGCTCTGTAGAGCCGAGATAATCATGACTGAATCTAGGAATGATCACAGTATTGAAACTAATTAAATTTGAATCAGAAGTGACACAATTTTGAACCCAGTTACATAAGGTTGTAAATAATCTAGTGGACAGGAGAGAATAAGTGTGGAAATAAATGATTGGAGGTGACAGCAGTGGAGATCTAACTATAAAAGCTGTGAAAATTGATAAGTGACAGTCTGCAGATGGCTGCTGTACTGACAAACCTACATTTTATTTCTGTCTGGTTCTTCACACCCTCGGTTGTTGAATACAACAACTTTGCTTTATCTTCCTGGGTGTATTCCCCCTATGGTAGTGTTATTAGCCTTTGGTTCAGTTACGTATTGCTTGCTATAGAAATTCACTTTTAGAATTTTTTTTTTTTTTTACTAGAGCAAATATTCCCAATATGGTCATTGCAGTCACACAGCCTTGGCTGTGAGTACAGAAGCTCCACGCATCTGCGACTTAAACCTGTCTTTGCAGTGGGCAACCTTGCAAAAGAAGAATTTGCACGGGGCAGCCTCACAAATCTTGGTACACAGCGTTAATTACTGTGTCAAAAACCAGTTGTGTGCAACATTTCTTTGATAGCAGTGTCGCCTGAATGTTGCTGTATTTGTTAACACTGACAGTCAACATGTTAAACAATTTTCAATGTTTGATCCCATCAAATGCTTATGAATACTGGTTAGGGCCATTTTCAAAGCAAATAAGTCAGTAAAACACACACTGAAAACCCACCGTAGAAAGTCTTTAAAAACAGGATTTAGAACAATTTATTGTTTTATGAATGTCTCAGTAATTGTGAAGGATACAAAAACCCTTTAGTAAGTGAAACCTTGAAGAAATCCAGCAGCAGAGCGTTAAAAGTGTTTCTAATGTCGCCGCTCTATCCAGCACCTTTTCTTCTACTGACAGTACACAGCTAAATGTGTCACTGTGAATTGTGTGTGAACTATTCTCATTCTATGACCATTACACTCTCATGAAACTTACTTTAGGCCACTTTGTACTTCCTTTTAATTTACAGTGCAGTTTATTGATGCAGCACACAGTCACAAGTTTGGAATGAAAAATGGTGTTTTTGCTTTATGCTTTTTAAAGAGTCTTGCTATAAAGAAAAGGAGCTCCTCCAGTACATGCTAGGAATTTAAATAGGAAGCTTTTATAACACAAACACACCAGTGCCTACTTGGTTCACTGCTAGTTACTGGAACAGTAAAGACTAAGATGGATGGATGGATGGATGGACTGCTGCAGGAGTGAGTGCATAGATTAATGAATATCTGAAATCATACTGGAAACTCAGAGGTAAATGCACCTTTGTAGTCACGTCACTGACCAGCTTTGGTAGGAATTACATCCACACAGCTAAAAGGACTAACATCAGTTCTGCGACACTGAATTTCACTGCTGCATCAAAAAAAAAAAAAAAAAAAAAAACACTGAGAAGATAAAAGAAGCACCATTCACTGACTCTTATTATAAAAGTATGAAGGAATTGTTAAGGTAGCACTCTTTAAAATCATTCATGATTGCCTTGATTTGTAATTTAATTGTTTATAAGTGTGAAAAACAATGTCTAGAGACAAGCTGGTTAGTAACTAATGTTCTTGATACTGCTGGAATCTACCGTACAGGTTCTGCTATTCAGCCTTTCAGAATAGAGCGTTGGTGCAAGTCAGTGGTATTCCTTCATCTTCCAGGAGCTGTTTGCATACTCTCACCACATGAGGCCGGGCATTGTCATGGAACCGAAGACCCCCTGCAGCAGTGTAGGATCTGATAATGGGTTCAAGGATTTCATCCAGATATCTAATGGCAGTCAGGGTGCCGTTGCCTAGCCTGCAGGCGTCATGCCCTCAGATGACCCTCATGATGTCTGTTTCTGATTGTTTGGTCAGAGACATTCACACTAGTGGCCTGTTGGAGGTCATTTTGTAGCTCATCATGTTCCTCCTTGCATAAAGCCTCAGATTCTGGCCCTGCTGATGGGTTAAGGACCTTCAACGGCCCTGTCCAGCTCTCCTAGAGTAACTGCCTGTCTCCTGGAATCTCCTCCATGCTCTTGAGACTGTACTGGGAGACAAAGCAAACCTTTTGGCAATGGCGTATGTTTATGCTTAATCCTGGAAGGGCTGGACTACCTGTGCAACCTCTGTAGGGTCTATGTATTGCCTCATGCTACCAGTAGTGACCCTGACCCTAGCCAAATGCAAAACTAGTGGAAAAACACCCAGAAAGGTTGAGGAGGGGAAAAAAAATGACAGTTGTCTCCACCTGTAAAACCTTTGCAGTTTGGGGCTGTCTCATTGTTTAATATGAATGAAGCATATGTATCTATTAGTCTTTTGCACATTTGTCACATTGTTTCAGATCATCAAACAAATTTTAACCTTTGATAAAGATAAATGCAAAATGCAGTTTTTCCGTGATGATTATATTTATTAAGGGAACAACGCTATCCAAACCTTCCTGACCCTGTGTGAAAAAGTTAAATCATACATTAACTGTGAAAATCCACATTTTCTGGAAAGCTGAGTTCAATTTCACTAATGAAGGATGTGTTATTATTATATGTTATGTTTAACTAGCCAATAGACATTTTTGATGTACAAGAGATATGAAGATAGAAGACATGTCAGATTTGCCTCATATGTCCTTTTTTAATAGGCAGCACTGCTGAAATCACTAGACTTCACTTCACTTGAGTTAATATGGAATTTTTCATTCTTGGGATCCACTTACTGCAGACATTTACAGAGACAATGGTAACCCTGACATGGACCATGGACCATGGGAACCTGAAGATATATCTCTTGCCATTATAGAGAGTGAGGTCATCAACATCCTTCATCTCTCTCTGTCTCACACACACACACACACTCTTACACTCATGTACCCAGTAACACCTCAGAATACACTGATGTGAACCTTTCCCATCTCTGTCACCCTATTAGTATCTTCCCTGCAGACTGTTTACGCAGCAATATAGGCGACACACATATTTGTACATACATGCATGCACATGTGGTTAAATATAATCTTCACACATACACTCATCACTCAGCTGAATGGCTGACATTAGACCAAGCATCCCTGTGGCTCCCTGACCTTTACTTTCTCTCAGAGCATGGAGACCAAAACCCTAATTAAGAGCATGAAGGTTCTATGTGGCCTTCCACTCACTCTCAGGTCTTTCATGATTGAATGTCTCCATTCACTGCTTCTCAGCATCTTCTCTGTTCCTTTAACCTGTTTTGATTCTATCTTACATTCCTCATTTATCTGTCCATCTAGCATCAGTGGTGCACAGACTAGACAGAAATAGTTTCCATTTGATAGAATCAAAACATCCCTGTCATATAAATAAATAAATGGTCTAATCCAGAATGAGATAGGGATAGGAACACACAAGCTGAGATGTCAGTATCTTCTCAGTCTTCACACATTACTGGAAATATCCTTAATAAATTAAATGCTCATTTAAAAAAAATGCATTTTTTAAAATTTACTCTGGTTTTGTCTAGGGGCAGCATGGTGGCATGGTGGTTAGCACTGTTGTCACACAGTTAGAAGGTCTGGGTTTGAATTCACATTGGCCGGGGCCTTTCTGTGTGGAGTTTGCATGTTACTCTGGTTTCCTCCCACAGTCCAAAAGACATTCAGTTACTGGGGTTGGGTTAATTGGTGATTCTAAATTGCCCACAGTTGTGAGTGTGGATGGTTGTCTGTCTCTCTGTGTTGGCCCTGTGACAGGCTGGCGACCTGTACAGGGTGTACCCTGCCTCTCGCCCTATGGCAGCTAGCATAGGCTGCAGCCCCCCTCCCACGACCCTGAACAGGATAAGTGGAAGAGATGGATGTTTTTTCCTATATTTGTTTGATGGTCTGAAATATTTAAGTGAGCTAAATATGCAAAAAAAAGAAAAAAAAAGAGATCCATAAGGAGGCAAATACTTTTCATAGCACTGCACTTTGTTTTATTTATTTATTTTTTTTACTCTGGGATGTATATACAGGGATGTATAGACATTATGAGCAGATAGATGGATGGAGTTGTCACCTGCACAGATCACAAAAACATGGGGACTACACTGGACTGTAAGGTGGCATGTTTTTACTGTGAAGAAGAGAAAGGAGAGCATTAAAAACTTGATCCTGTGGTTATCCGAGGAGTTTTTCAGAACCCTTTAATGGCCTCATTTATCTTACTTGTGAGTGTGCCAGCGGTGATGCTTGTGATTGCTACTTTTCCTACCCCCGCCTTTTTTTTTGTTTGCTAATTCTTTCCTACTTTGGTGGGGCCTGCTTTGCAGCTTTGCTGGTCCTTTTGTGTGATAGATAGTAAGGAGTGTTTCTACCATAAAGCCTTCAGGAAGTCAGCTGAGGTAGCACAAAAAATGGCATCTGCATCTGGTAGAGGCACAGATTAAACCAAGTTTCACTCAAAAGACTCGAGTTCAGATCCCATGTGTTTCAGTAGAGCCACCTAAACAACTTGGTTTAAGGAAACAAAATGGTTTGAGTTAAAATATATCACTTTTATATCCTTTCCCCTTCATCCTGGAGGACTGGTGAGACCATGGCCTTGCTATCTTTCCATCTCTAGCTTTCTCTATCTCTCTATGGGTGGCTTATCTTCCCCTGGCTCCTCCAGTTTAAAAGCACCACTTCATCCCCATGCTCTCAGCCAGATAATCCTGTCTACTGCTACCACTACTGTAGTAGAGTTGCTAAGGCTCCCTATAGCTTTCTCTAGTTTTTTGAAGTACTTCCATGTGTACAGTGTATTTCCATTTAAAGATTTACCCTGTTCCTTGCTTCCTCTGCCTCATATCCCTTCCTTAAGTACCAAACAGCATCTAGGAGCTCCCTATGGCTTTTAGATTCCCTGTCTGCCCATTGTCACAGCCACACATGGATCCCAGTACCGGCCTGTCCTTCCCTGGATTTCCTGCTGCCCACTTGTTGCATTAATTCCAGTTCTGTACTAAAATCCTCAGTTTTCAAGCTCTGCAAGTCCACTGGATAATTAAAGTTAACTGGCTTAATTAAAGTTAACTGGCTTAATAAATGTTTTCTAGGGTGCACTGCTCCACTCAATCTAATATGTTTTATTGGGTGAAATGCAACACTAGTGCCTTTCAAAAAAGGTTGAAGATTGTACATGTACTTACTGGCATAACAACAAGAGGTCTCCTATATAAGCATCAGTCATTTTAACTAGCGTGCAGCCTCTTGCCCTCAGGTTTCCCATTTAAATGATGATGCACACACAGCTGGGGATTATACCATGTGCATAAGCCATAAATTTTATATACCTATATGTTTAAAAAATATATATTTTTTATGCTGGCAGATCATGATTGTTTCTTATACTAAATGGGAATGGTGCTCTAGCCATCTGGCCATCATACCAATGATTATTTTTTGGAAAAGTTTAGTATTGTAGACTTAGTAAAATATGGAGTCCTACTGCCTTATGTCAGTCAGCCAATGCTGCAGAGGGGTAAATGGGATTGGACTGGTTCTTATATAGCACTTTTCTGCTCTGCATGAGCACTCAAAGCAGCATGTCTCATTCACACACACATTCATACAAGCTCTTTCTACAGCTAAGTGCTTTCTACCTAACATTCACACACACAATCACACTCTGATAAATATATCAGGAGTAACTGGGGGTTCACTATCATGCCCAAGGATTTTTTTTGGCATACAGACTGGAGCAGCCAGGGATTGAACCACCAGCCCTCTGATTAGCAGGTGACCTGCTCTACCACCTGAACCACAGCCTCCCCAAAAAACAATGTGGCATGAAACTTGGTTCTTCCAGCTGACTCAGCACAACAGTGACAAAACCTTCAAAAGAACTGGTCTAAAATCACATGACACTCAGTCCTCATGGTTGTTCAAGCTCCAAAACTGAGCCCAGAAAAGCTGTTCTAGGCTATGCAGTGATTTTAGAATGGAAGCCAAAATGCATTACTGACAGTTTCTTATTCATTGCTTGAAGAACATTTTTCCTGAATACAGTCACAAAAAAAGAGTTGCTGTAAAATGGCAAATACATTTTTTTGTTCATCCAGTCAGTCCAATAACATTTGGAAGCTTTTGACAAGCTGTTTAGTAATTCTATTTAAATTCTATTTAAATTGGAGTCAACAAAAAAGGGATGTTTGTCACCCATGATCTCTTCTTCTCCTTTTTATTTTTCTCTTCTCTTCCCTGATGCTAATACTCCAAAATTGCAGAAACATAATGGAGGAAGCTTTGAAAACTGTCTTGGCATGAACGTCACTGAGTAAACCTGATAAACCAGTTTGTTTTCTTTTTTTCTTTTTTTTCACCCCAAACTGTAGAAAGCTTCTTGTATAGCTACAAAATAGAGTGAACAAGTGTTCTCAAAGGCTGCAGGGCACTCTTCATGAGACATAAACTGGCTCATACTCATTCATGCCCTGAAGAGTTGTCTCACATTCTGCCAGATGTACGAACCATAATAATAAAAACAGCATTTGTCATTTTCAGCCGTGTAATACTTGTAGCTTTTCAGGACTTCAGTGAAACCTTAACACATACACATACAATATTTTAGGCAGTGCATCTAACTAAGTTTTTTCCCTTTGGATTTTTAAATATATTTGTAATAAACATATTAAAATATTATATCTGGAATATTACACATGGAAGAAAAATCTAATAAAATGAGAGCACTGGAGAGATTATCATACTGTACTCTAAATAACATGAATAAAGTAGTATTGTCATGAAAAACTGTCTGTATATGGACTTATGTTTTTAGGAAAAACAGAATAATTTATATTGTTTTCGCAAGAAAGCTGAAAATCAGTTGCAGTTAATCCCCATGCATAAAGTGACACATTACAGTGAAAAGAAGTGGCTCAGTGATATTCCCCTGCCAAGAACTGACAGTTTACCCTTAATTCTATTAATAATTTACACCTTCAGCACAGAGAAAAAGATGAAGAAAATGTAGTAATAAGATTTGAATTCCAGTTAATTCCATACCATATGGATGTCTTGCAAGTTGAAATACACGATGGGGATGTTGTGCCACTGTTTCTGACTTAAGGAGTAATGGATTGCTCCATGCATATAGAGTATATCCTGGGAGGAGACACAAATCCCTTTGAGGTTGCGTCAGAAAGGACATTCTGCTTCAAAAACCCTGCCAACCCAAACATGCAGAGCTACCCAGTGTGGCAAGCCCTTGTGAATAAGGGACCCACCAAAAGTAGCTTATATATAGTATATCTACATTTAAGACTTCACTGTCGAATTCCAATTTCCCTTCATCTCATTGATATGCTAATGAATGCTATGGGGCTAAATCAGTACCCTCTCAGAAGTAGCGGTGCAGTAAAAGTCCATTTCTCTCCTTGAGGTACCAACTACATGAAGGCAGTCCTCAGGGCCAATTAATGGCTCGCATGGTAATTATACGCACATCTCAAAAGCAGTGAAATTTCCACATTCGTACCGATTCTTCTAGATTTTAAGGTGCATTATCAGGAGACAGTTTGTCCAAATGCAAAAAGAAAATGAGAAAAATGTGATTATTCTTATCCTTTGACTGTTGAGATTTCACAATCTGTCTTCAGCTCAGTATAAAAAGAGATGAAAAACATCCCATTCAGTGGTGTTTCACTTTATCAGTCTTGCATATTTATGACACAGTGGTACTGAGGTTAGCACCTTCCTGTGGTCTGTTTTCTGTTTTCTTCTTCTGGCATAAAACAAGCATTTTTCACCTTTTTTTAAATGGCTATTTTTGTAATGTCACTTTAAGGTACAAAATTGTTACCAGAGGTTTGGGACTGGCCTCTGTAAGGTGAAAAACACAAGAATACAAATATTCTCTGGTAAGCGTACAACAGCATGTTCTGGCCCAGTGACAAGCGATTGTATGTCTAAGGGTACAACGATGTCATATATTTTCTGAGAGTGTTGTGTACTTGGGCTATAGCCTAGGATTTCTAATAACACCCAGTATATCCAGCACCTTTATCTTGCTATTCAGTCTGGGATTCGTTGGCATAAAACCTTCCATTTCTCTGATTCTCCAAATCATATTGGAGCGACAGCGCATGTCATGCCAATATGATATGTGCAGTCAAATGTAATGGAATCTGATTTATTTCCCCCCACACAATAAGAAATGTCACACTGAGAGTTCCTTTTTCTTCCTGCCAAAAATACTCCCCGCCTATATTGGATAATTTCCGCAGGATGTCATGCCACTGAATTCCCAGACCTGCTTGCTATTATCGGGGGTTTGAGTGCTGGACGGATCGGAAGGAAACGCTCCATCAAATATGACCCACTTAGCTACTGGAGAGGCACCAAAGGGCCACCATGGCAATTATTTAAACCTCTGCTTTATTATTCATAATTAGCAGACACTGTACAAAGTGTGAATGTGTGTGTGTGTGTGTGTGTATGTGTCAGAGACTCTGTGTGTCTGATAAAGCTCTCCTAATAGCATGCTACCTCTATGCAGGAAAAATAATAGAGCAGAACAATTTGTGTGCATAGCTGAGTGCAGAAATAAAGTGTGTGTGTATTTTCAAGGGTGTTAACTCTTGTGCATATTGTCTATTTGTATGTACACACATGCGTTACTGGGTATTTGTGTGTGAGAGTGTGTTTGCATGAATCTGTCGATATGCACTGATGGTGAAGATTGTGATGAGTACTAAATGTTCAGACAGGAATTTCCACCACATACACAGCGTGTGGTGTAACAGTGCTGCGCATGTTCTACAGAGTTCCCTCTGCCTCAAAACACACCTAGAACTGAAAGACACAGATCACACACACACCAAGCAGACAAGAACAATTACAGAGTGACCTGCAGCAGAAACTGTGTGGGAGGCCAAGCTGGAACCATGATGTATAATAGATGAAAGTGACCACTGTGAACTTACCCACTATTTTCTGGACTACGCTTTTTGATGCTTCAGATAGTGGCTGTTACATCTTACTCTCGGTCAGGTTAAACTGGCATTAAAACTCACTTTAGCACAAACCTTTTTGTGGACCCATTCATTACCTCACTGGTTTTTCCCTTTCTCTCAAATGATATTTCCAGTTTATATAGAGCAGATCTATTTCACATTAATGTGGCTGTTTTGGCCATAGGGGTCATGCTAACGTTGCATCTTATAATTAGTGCTGTTGTTGCCTGTTCGTGTGAAAATGCCATACCAGCAACAACAGTTTCTTCCTGTTCCTTTCACAGTCCTTGACCTTTAAAGCTGATTTTGTGATGTGTGCTGGTTTAAAACAGATGGGTGGGATCTTAAAATACAAATCTGGAATACATTTTTAGACAGAAACTGCTAAACATGTATCTACAATTAATAACGTGAAAATGTACATTTTTACATTTATGAAAAAATACACAAAGAGAGAAGAGAGTACACTCCAAAAGAAGAAATTTACTTTAACAGATAAAAGAAGACTTCTTTATGGAAGTGGCAAGTAAAAATATATTGTGTACATTTTTTATAACACTCATAGATGAGTTACAAAATGTCAGGTAACAAAAATAATTTGAATCCAACACGAGCAAGAACAAATTAATTTTAAAGTGCAGAGGCGACAGGAAGTATGAGCACACTTGCACATACCTGAAACCATGTCAGCGAGGGTTCACGCAAACTTTAGATGATTCCCAGAAGTGCTTAGCAGACAGCTGGAATGTAAGAAAATAGAGACAGAACTCGCTTTTGCGGTAATTAATAGTCAATAAATGCATTCATCTACTATAGCTTTATAACACAATGAAGTATATGTCATTACATCCTTGTATATGCATTCATAAGTAAAATAGTCAAGGATCAGTGCTAACAATAAACGCTATATAAGAATGAGTCCGTTCACCATTTATCTCACTGACACCAAGAGGAGAAAAATGAATCATCACACCACATTTACAGTTTCTTTTTCTTACAAACTAAGCCCAGACTACTGGGAAACATGATGTTTGGTTTCATTAAAAATAAAAAGCAGGTAAAGCCAGGGAGTTACATCTGAGGGTCAGGGTGAATCCGCCGGTGGTTCTTGTGCTGAGAAGAAGAAAACATTAGATATACCTGTGTCGGATTGGACAGGTAAATGCATTAGGATATGAGGTGTGCTTTTTATTACCCACCTCAATTTATGGAAATGAATTAGCTGTTGATGTTAAACGAAATGTGACATGTCATCAGTGAATTTGTTTAAATAATATACAGTAATACTGTAATACCAGATTGGTGTGATAACGCTATATACAATAAATGATTAATATAATAATTTATGTCTCAACATGACACCAACGGCAACAGTCAACGCAATCACAAAGCCTAAAAACATTATTTATAAGGCGAGTTAATGTGGTCTGTGTGTACAGATATCACAAAATAGATGTTTCTCTTATAATTGTGCAATGTTCATTTTATCATATTAGTTCACCAGACTGGACAGCTACAGTGGTGTGAAAAAGTGTTTGCCCCCTTCCTCATTTCCTGTTTTTTTGCATGTTTGTCACACTTAAGTGTTTCGGAACATCAAACCAATTTAAACAATAGTCAAGGACAACACAAGTAAACACAAAATGCAATTTGTAAATGAAGATGTTTATTATTAAAGGTGAAAAAAAATCCAAACCATCATGGCCCTGTGTGAAAAAGTGATTGCCCCCTAAACCTAATAACTGGTTGGGCCACCCTTAGCAGCAACAACTGCAACCAAGCGTTTGCGATAACTTGCAATGAGGCTTTTACAGCGTTCTGGAGGAATTTTGGCCCACTCATCTTTGCAGAATTGTCCTAATTCAGTTACATTAGAGGGTTTTCGAGCACGAACGGCCTTTTTAAGGTCATACCACAACATCTCAATAGGATTCAGGTCAGGACTTTGGCTAGGCCACTCCAAAGTCTTCATTTTGTTTTTCTTCAGCCATTCAGTGGTGGACTTGCTGGTGTGTTTAGGATCATTGTCCTGCTGCAGAACCCAAGTTCGTTTCAGCTCGAGTACACGAACAGATGGTCGGACATTCGCCTTCAGGATCTCTTGGTAGACAGCAGAATTCATAGTTCCATTTATCACAGCAAGTCTTCCAGGTCCTGACGCAGCAAAACAGCCCCAGACCATCACACTACCACCACCATATTTTACTGTTGGTATAATGTTCTTTTTCTGAAATGCAGTGTTCCTTTTACGCCAGATGTAATGGGACACACACCTTCCAAAGAGTTCCACTTTTGTCTCATCGGTCCACAGAATGTTTTCCCAAAAGTCTTGGGGATCATCAAGATGTGTTTTGGAAAAATTGAGACGAGCTTTAATGTTCTTTTTGCTCAGCAGTGGTTTTCTCCTTGGAACTCTGCCATGCAGGCCATTTTTGCCCAGTCTTTTTCTGATGGTGGAGGCATGAACGCTGACCTTAACTGAGGCAAGTGAGGCCTGCAGTTCTTTGGACGTTGTTGTGGGGTCTTTTGTGACCTCTTGGATGGTCGTCGCTGCGCTCTTGGGGTAATTTTGGGGGGCCGGCCACTCCTGGGAAGGTTCACCACTGTTCCATGTCTTCGCCATTTGTGGATAATGGCTCTCACTGTGGTTCGCTGGATTCCGAAAGCTTTGGAAATGGCTTTATAACCCTTTCCAGACTGATATATCTCAATTACTTTCTTTCTCAATTGTTCCTGAATTTCTTTGGATCTCGGCATGATGTGTAGCTTTTAAGGATCTTCTGGTGGACCTTACTGTGTCAGGCAGCTCCTATTTAAGTGATGTCTTGATTGAGAACAGGTGTGGCAATAATCAGGCTGTTTTAATGTTTTAACAAGGGGGGCAATCACTTTTTCACACAGGGCCATGATGGTTTGGATTTTTTCTCACCTTTAATAATAAACACCTTCATTTACAAATTGCATTTTGTGTTTACTTGTGTTGTCCTTGACTATTGTTTAAATTGGTTTGATGTTCCGAAACACTTAAGTGTGACAAACATGCAAAAAAACAGGAAATGAGGAAGGGGGCAAACACTTTTTCACACCACTGTACATGCCAAAATGTCATATTTAGCTGAGATCTTGATCAAAAAGTCAAATTTTGATTCCCTTTTGATTTTTTTTTCTGATATCAGAGATTGGATGAAATAACATTAAGATATGATTTACAATGAATTAGTTATTCCTGTTTGCTAGTCTAATCAGTCCCCTTTTAATGTCCAAAATCTATTAAATCAGTGGTGGATAATCGATTAACATGTTTTTTAGACCCAAATTAATTTGATTTGGATGCAGCCCAAACTTATCTGCTGCTGTTTCTCAATTGCTAGCCACATATGGTCCACTGTTTGGAATAAAAAGTCTACTTTTGCAAGTCTTGTTCATTCATATATATATATATATATATATATATATATATATATATATATATATTTTATTTTATTTTTTTACATTATAGTCATATTTTAGTTAATTTTCAGAGTGGTTTTTATTTTTGGTTTTATTCTTAGTTTTAGTTAGTTTCAGTATTAGTTTGAGTATTTTCATATTTAATCAGGGACCCTTTAAAGAAATATATTCACCAACCAAATGTTCACAGACAGCATCTCTACATGCTAAATGTGTGTAATATTAAGGACACACATGAACATCAACAGGGAGAAACAAAATAAAATATGAACTCCAAAACTCAGTAAATTCTACAATAAACTCCCAATAAAGTTCAGCGTCAGTGCAGCAGATTAACAACACCTACATATGGTGTTTGACACAAACAAACTCTTTGAAGGAGTCAAAGGTCAAATCCAGCTGCATCCTGATCTTCTCCACCTGAAGCCACTTCTGTTTTGGAGCTAGCTTGGTCAGATGCTCCTAATTAGACTTGCAGGGTATTTGCGACCTCTGTACACAACCTACGGAAGTGGCCGACCTCATGTCCGCATTTTATGTTTGTGTAGCTGGATTGTGTGTGTTAGTTACCTTGTGGTTGTGTGCTGGTGTTTTTTTTGGTCCTCGCTCTTTGTGCTCATTTTTTTGGCTGCAAACATATTTGTCCCTGTTTTTTCATCTTCTCTTACATCCATTCTGATAGTTTCAGCAGTCTCCCTCCAGGAATTTGCTGACATTTGTGAGTCCTTATATTGATGCTTTGATTATTATTCCTGATTGTTATTATCTCACTGATAAAGTAGCTGGCGAAAAGTAGCCGGAAACGCACAAGGACTGAACAGGTTAACCACAACGTTGCGGGCTGTGTGGACCCGATCAAGTAGTTACGTTTGTCCAGAGGTGCACGCCAGGTTACCTCGTAGGATCAGAGTGGTTTCTGTAGCTGCGCTTCTCAGGTGGACTTTGATGTTGGTGGTTTTTTTCCTTACTGTGAAGTGTTCCGCACATTTTTCATCATCCACAACAAGACACTTGTTTCTGTCTGTGCTGTCGTAGTCAAATGAACTCCATATGTGACTCTGCTGCTTTATCTGCAGACCGCTGCATTACTTTGAGCACCAGCGCGGTGAGCACACATGCACACAGTTGCCCGATGGCGCTCCCAGCTTAAACTCGGAGAGCAGAAAAAATGATTTCATATTAAGCCACAAGGCTTTAAAAAAATGACAATATCTATAATTTCAGTTAGTTTTAGTTAGTTTTATAAACTCACAATTCAGTTTTAGTTAGTTATCGTTTTTTCTTTTTAATTCTAGTTTTTATTTATTTCAGTTAACGACAATGTTTATCCAATTTCAGTTTTCTTTATTTCGTTTCTTTTTAAAATTAACTATAATAACCCTGATATATATATATATATATATATATATATATATATATATATATATATATATATATATATATATATATATATATGAAATCAAAAGATACTGAACCTGCCTAACTGTGACCATTGGGTGAGCTTTTATATCAAACTCAGCTGTCTCCCAGTTTAAGCATGATTTTTTATGTATATAGTCTCAGTATTCTCATGTTTTATGAATTGTAAATAACCATTTTGCCCCAGATGAGCTTTTATGAATGTTATAAAGACCACCTTTTGTTTCCTCCATAGTCCAGGTACACCTTCTCTTATTCTTATTTAAGCCTTTATAGATATCACTGTAACACCAGAACATCAGAACAACAACAAACTCCTGCATGTATTGTGTATGTACATAAATGAATTTGTATATGCTCCCACACCTGCATCTATGCACGTGTGCTCATCAGCTACTGCCTGGTGTAGAATGCAGCAGCAGAGTCTCAGCAGAGTTCACATCTACATTTCCTCATATTACTGTTTCCTCTGTTGTCTCTCAGGCCTCAGTAATTAGTGGCTACTTTAATGAAACTAATATCACAACTCCAACCCACTTTACACCACTCTAAATGATGAGAGGCTGATAAGTGTGTGTGGTGTGTGTGCGTGGTATGTGATGATTAAGTAGTGCCAGTGTGTACGTGCGATGGCGAATGAGTGTTGAGGCGATGAGAGGGTGTTATATGTGAAGCCTTGATGATCAAGTGCTGCGTAATTGAGTGCACTGTGTGTGAGTGAGTGTGAAGAAGAAAACGGGAGGGAGTGGGAGTGTGTGAAAGAAAGAGGCTGTGCTGCAGAAAGTACTGTGATTTTAAAGGAAATAGTCACATACGTTCATACGCGCTGTCATAAACATAATTTTGCAATCCGCGGCCTCATCTGCTTCCATTTCAGCCTGTGCAGCGCCAGCAGGTTGCAGTAATTAAAAAAAGGTGAGCTTGGTGGTGTTAATTTTTAAATCGCACGGCCAGGAGGACGCCAACAGGCATATTTATACAGGCACCTGTGTTTATGTCTTATTTTGAACAAAAAATATCACTTTGAATGTCTTAATTACATATAATTCATGTGTGATGCACAATAAATATTCTATATACCTGGCTTCAATCTCCTCTACTCTTCCAGAACTTTGCTTTACTGTGTTGCTCCATAAAATTCCCAGCTAAACACTTCAGCAAGAATAGCACTGCTTTTCCCATTTGTAGTGGTTTCAGTAATTGGACAAAACCCATTATAACCACACAAGAAAAGCACATACTGAAAGCCACTCCAGCATCCTGTTGTAAAAACATCTGGCCAGGTATCCTTGAGAGAATGAATTTAAAAAAACAGGTGAGACACAGAAATGACTGAAAGAAATTGTGCTTTCTAGATGTTGTACGGTGGTCTTAGTTTGGCTTTTAAAGCCACAACACACAAAATAACAGGGACCAAAATGCTCATGGTGCATGAGTGTGTTGTAGTATTTCTGAAATGATAAAATGTGACTTCCAGACGGGTTCTAGTTAAAACAGTCAGAACGCACATGTCGGCAATGCCTCATCGACGCCCTGCTGGGAGAAGGTCAGCGCCCCACTGTTCCTGATTGCTGCAGCCGAGTCTGGAGGGAGACGTGTCCTCATCAAACATGGTAGATATTTGCAGTGTAATCGCTCTGTGCGTGCCTGCTTAGAGTTACTAAATGAAATAAGTAATCATTACAGTTATCCCCTTCTTTATTATGTTTTTTAGACAAAATTTATGATGAAAGTCGTGAATCACAGCTGAACCTGTAACTACAAGTACTGCTAAAACAAGCACACCTGTTTTTCTCCAACAAGGACCATATGGGTCATGTCTTACAACTAAATATCTTCTAAGGAGGTGCATCATTTTTCAGGTGGCTTGCCCATGCAGTTTTTTTTGTTTGTTTGTTTTGTTTTTAACCAGGAATTCTTGAGATTACTAATCTCTTTTGCAAGAGGGTCCTGGGACAAGTTAGCAAGCACTAACCTTGTGCCTAATTTTTGTTTTCTTTTTCCACAGAAAAAGAAATGTAATCATACTGTAGGACAGGAAAAAACTGCTGTAAAACAAAACAACAAAAAACACCAGAATGCAGAAAATGGATCGCCTAATCTTTTTTAGTTTTAATTTAGTGTGGGGAGAAAACCCTAGACCCCAATGTACTGTGTCTCCCTAAATGCTCAAATGAAACCTACATGTATTCCCATGACAATAAGTAACTCAAAAGGGGCTTCAAAGCCATGATTTGAATTTATGGAACGCCTCACAATCTGGTGCTCCAACAGTAATCTGGCAGCAAAAATAAACTATGCGAATATTAACACTGAGACAGAAAAGTTAAAAGTATGTAAATTGCTCCCTAATTAGGGTCAAGCTTGTGTTCTTAGCAGGAGGAGAAGCATTTTTTTTTCTTCCATGACCCAGTTTGTGATTTTGGCTTTTTAACATAAAAACCTTGCCTAGTGCAGCTTTTAAAACATAATGTCTCTGCCAGTTTTTCTCACCATCCTTTCTTCGCTCCCCTCCATCTCTCTCAGCACCACTGGGCTCCACCGGCTGCACTCAAAACAAATGCCCACTCTAACTCTCCTAAAGTTCCACGGAACAAATTGGAAAAATACTTTTTGACACGTTGACTAATGCATCAAATTGTATTCTCTTTCCCCCAGCAGCCCGACTATTCTATTTCATCTGCAAGCCTTCTCCAGGCAAATGGATTGCTTCCATAATGCTCTCTTTATCAGCCTGACTGAGTAAGTGCTGCTGTTCCCTGTAAGCAGGGGAAGACCAACATGTATACTTGCACAACAAATGTGCAGGCTTCAGCTTGGTCTCATGGCAAAATGTCAAATACCAATCAACACTATAATGCCAAACGTATTCACTGATCTTGCCTTCACACATATATGAACTTGCGTGACATCCAATTCTTAATCCAGAGGGTTTAATATGATGCCGGCCCACCCTTTGCAGCTATAACAGCTTCAACTCTTCTGGGAAGGTTTTCCACAAGGTTTAGGAATGTTTACGACTAATTTTGACCATTCTTCCAGAACCAAATTTGTGAGGTCAAACGATGTTGGAGGAGAAGGCCTTGCTCACAGTTTCTGCTCTAATTCATCCCAAAGGTGTTCTATCGGGTTGAGGTCAGGACTCTGTGTAGGCCAGTCAAGTTCTTCTACACCAAATTTGCTCATCCATGTCTTTATGGACTTCTTTGTGCACTGGTGCCCAGTCATGTTGGAACAGGAAGGGGCCATCCTCAAACTCAAAGTTGGGAGCATGAAATTGTCCAAAATGTCTTGGTATGCTGAAGCATTAAGAGTTCCTTTCACTGGAACTAAGGGGACGAGCCCAACTCCTGAAAAACAACACCACACCATAATCCCCCCCCTTCACCAAACTTCACACTTGGCACAAGGCAGTCAGACAGGTACCGTTCTCCGGACTCATCCATCAGATCGCCAGAAGGAGAAGTGTGATTCGTCACTCCAGAGAACACGTGTCCACTGCTCTAGAGTACCACTTTGTTGCTAACTTGCTGTCATTCCCAATCACTTCTTGTCTTTACTTTAATGCCACTAACAGCTGACTGTGGAGCATATATGTCTGAGCATGCACTTTGCTAAGGGGTCATTCACAATTATCATCATTTTCCAAAGTGTACAAAGAGTACTCTTTCTCAGACACCTTTCTCTCATCACCCGGTTCTTTGGTATTTTAATGTAACAGGAAGTATTAAAAACACATCCTGGTGTTGAAAAATGTTGGAAATCTTGGTATCAAATATATTCTTTCCTATCTATTAAAACACTGTACTGTTGCACTAATAAACAGATATATCTATATATTAGAATTTATAGGGTGAAATAAACTGATTTGAATTTGAATGTGTACTGCACTGCATGTATGCAAAATGTACATGCCGCCACACTGTACACAGTGGCAGTGGAACAATTTGACATCTGAATAGTCGGTCTCATGCCAAAAAGTGATCATCTGTCAAAAAGTGATTTCCAGTATTTGCCAAAAAAGTTATTGCTAGTATTTATATTGTTGTAAATGATTTGTTGACCTATAATCTGTCAAGCATATCTCAAACATTATCTCTCATGAATGATGTCAATTCATTTTGAGTTATAAAGAACATTCCTGTCACATGCTAGTAGCTGCAATCAGATTTTGGCAACATTCAGCTGCCAATCACCAGATTATGGACAAATATACGGGCTCGCATAGTTGAAAACACGCCAGGAACATGTAGAGTTAATGTACATAACTTCTGAATAAAATCCATCATCATTTTCTGCGGTTTACTGCGTGCAGTTTCCATTTTTGAGTCAGCTTTTTATAACAATATTTCCACTTGTTGAATTTATCTTTGGTGACTTTGGCTGCTTTCCACACTCACAGCTTGTTCCTGCCTCATATCATCAGTAGAGTCTTTTTGTGAATGAATGATGGCCTATTTTAGAGAATTCAATGAGGGCTTTCAATTGATCTGCCAGACCGGAGGCCATATTGGTGCAGACCACACAATAGTGCAGCGGTGTACAAGTGAAAGAGAGTGAATTCTTTGGCAGTCAGTGCTCAAATTACATAGTTCTGATTGACATTTTCTAACTATTTGAAAAGGTATGTTGGGTGTTAACCCTCTCCCCCGAGGCGTACGGCTTGTACGCTCCTGGAAGATGTTGATAATTGTGAATGATCCCTAAGTGCTTGCATCGGTGTGTACATTCCTAACCAACTTCCATTGTTTCAAATCACTGTATTCTGTTGACATGCACGCTGCCAGCTCAGTGGCTCAGAATGACACTGAGACTGAGCCAGCGGTCTGCTCTGAAGTCTCTCTCTCACACACACACACTCACGATATACTAAGTCTAAGCTTCAAAGTCGGCACCAAAGCATGCGCACGCTGACTCAGACAACGACAACATGCCGACTCTTCCTCACACACACCACATGCGCTGTCATTCACACACACACTCACACTTGTGCAGTAAATGCACTCACTTCCTACATGTGCGCACACTGTCTCTCTTCTGTCAGGCACCCAGTGAACATTTAAATAGACTTAAAGGCTTTTTGTGTCATGTTATCCTGCAGCCCTGTGATCTAACAGCTGAGCCTGCTCACCAAGGACATATGGAAGAAGCAAAGATGCAGTTTGTGCTCGCAGTGTGTTTGTGTGCGTTAAATAGCGCGGCATGACACAGCCTTCTCACCAAGGGCGTGTAAGACAAATACTGTAATATGCAGCGTTTGTCATTGAATGTGTATGAGTCTCTCTCTCTCTCTCTCGCACACACAAAGCTCCAGCAGTATTACATCTATCTGAACAGTTCAGATGTCCTCCCTTTGTCATTGCAATTAGAATAATTTACACGGATCATTACAGTTACTCTCAGTACTGTACTAATGTATTCTATTCTCTTTCAGGATCTATATTTTTTGTCATTTAAAAGAGAGTTTTGTCCTTTGCTTTCCTACATTCCGTTTATGTGCTCTACAAAAGCACTCTCACCAAACTGCCTTGTCTTGCATTTTTATTGTATTTCGCACATTTTCAATTAAGCACCCCACGCTTCAGCAGTGTTAAAATTACTGGTGTCCGTATTAGCAGAGAAACAGGAAATGTGTCGGCTCCTTTCTTAGCCAGCATTTCTTACACTTCATTGTCATTATAAGTTGTTGTTCCCACAAAATGGCATGTTAATGTTGCTGATACAGCCTGCTGAGAAATTGCTGCTGTCACTAATCTCATTAATTCTCCAGTCCTACTTTCTTTTTTTTTTTGTTTCCATATTTTTAATGTTACCACTGTAGGTAGACCTGATTTCTTTTCACTGTAAACTTTATTTCTTGTTAGTGAACCAACTGAGTTCCTTTCCTGGGGCTAATGTGGATTCATATAATGTAAACCAAAGATTTAAGCAAAGATTATGGACTTAAGGAGCCCCAGCTACTCTGGAGAGACAGAGATTTATGCTGTTATTTCAACAAATGAAATGCATAATCAGTTGGGCTGAGATCAGGTGACTGACTTGGTCATTGTAGAATATTCCAGCTTAAAAAACTCTGGTTTGCTTTGAAGGTATTTTTTGGGTCATTGTTCAGGCTGGTCAGCTTCTCACCTTCTGAGCCTAATTTTAGTTTTATCTTCCTGTCAGTCAAGTGCAGGCTAATATTAGTTTCATCTGTTCAAAATCTGTCCAAAAATGCTGTTCAACTCCAGTTCAGCTCAGTTTTAGATTTTTTTTTTTCGGTAGAGTCTAATTGGGCATGTCTATATGTAAAGCTGTTCGCCGATTTACACTTTGTTGTGAACCTTCTCTCATTAAGTCTTTTCTCTGTGGTAGACTTGGATAATGATATGCTTAGGAGAGAGTTTCTCATTCTGCTGGATAGAATATTGTGACTATTACCGTGTAAAAAATAAATAAATACATTAAAAAAAATCCTGCTATCATCCGTCACCTCTGTCTTCAATGGAGCTTCAGACATTTTTAGATTTAGGGCCATAATCTGTCGGACAGAAACACAGGTTTTGTAGTTTTTCCTCTGAACACCATCACTGTCCATAAAGTCCTGGCAGAGCATCTCAAGGCTTGATCATAGCATATGGTGATGTCTGTGGGTTCTAGACTTCAGGCAATTATTGACCGCAGAGGATTTCCCCCCAAATGTTAAAAACAGGCCTTAGATTTAAAACTGTATTAGTTTGTCTAGTTAATTTTGAGCCTCTGAAAATGAGGGACTATGAATCAAAATGGCTGTATTTTGGAAACAGTTGATGCAATACTCTCATTAAACTCTTTGAATTAAAGCTGATGATCCCGCTATATCTCTCATGGATTTGTTTTGTTTTTGCACTCTAAAGATGGCCTGTTTCTTTTGCACTGACACCTCCTTTGACTGCATGTTGTGTGTTCACAGCAACTCCTTCTAAATGCAAATCCCACACTTCAAACTACCTTTCTTCTTTCTTAGTTGCTGAAGAAATAATGTATTAACATGTCTATGATTCCGCAACAGTTAATCCAGTACTTTAGTTCAAGCCCTCAAATTGAAGCTGAAATTCTCCACTTTTAGCTCATATAACTGTAATTTTAATACACACATGCAACTGAAACCATTCAGTTGCACTTTTGCAGCTAATCAAATTTCTAAGTAACATTTATAACTGATTACATTTGGAAACAGTTTATATTTCTCAGATGTGACCTCTAGGGATAAACCCCACTTTCATACACACACACACACACACACACACACACACACACACACACACACACACACACACACACACACACACACAACGTGTAGTGCATGTACTTCAAAAACATTGTCCTGCATTTTCATGATTATGCAGTTCCCATTTATTTTTTCTACTACTACAGCACAACATTTCCTGAGCTTTTTTTTAGACCCCTGTTGATTTCTTAATTTCATTCTTGGATTCAAAGTGTTTGACATACTTAGTTTGCATCGTATTAAATTAATCAGCAAAAGCTCTCCTGAATAAAATGATTAGAAATGGAAATTGCAGTAAAAGGGATACAAAACCTATTTATTTTTCAGGCAGAAATCCAAAAGTGAATCATCTCTTTGACATCACACCCTGGGAATTATTCTGCTTTTAACGCGCCTATGGAGGATTATGATTAAGAAACCTGCATGCGTATGACAAGGTCTCCAGTATCTTCTATGATATTAGAACATATTCACTTCCCACCAATCAGTTGTACAAAGACTCAATTAGCTAAAAAGGACTGTTTCCTTTGAGGGGTATAGGACAAAAATAATAACTGTCGAGTTTCAACAGACAAAAAGGATCTGAAGATAGCTGTGAGCTCTCAGCTTTGTAAGTAAAATGCTGTCCCCGTAAGTAAGCTTTGGTTTCACCATAAGCCTCCAAAGGTGACTTAAGTATGTGCAGGTTTCAGTACTTCTGTGCAGACGCTATTGCAGAGGAAAGAATCTAACATAGGTTATGCCATAGTCAGTTACAACACAGGTCTGCTTTATTCCGGCCCTCTCATCTTTTTTGACTACATTGGGGATCGGAATGTACAAAAGCAACATCGTGTTGAATTCAGAAGGACTTGAAACCAGTGATTAAGACTATCGTAAAGTTACTGGACACAAAGATAAAGGTTGATTGGTTTGGTTGATCTTTTTAGGCTCATCAGTGATGACCACGGAGTCTGTTGAAGAAGAATCAAATTATAGCCAATATTGTTCAAATACAGTGATTTTTTTTTTTTTAAGCCTGTCATGTCCGGCAGATCTTGCAAACAGAACAGTGATCTGAATGCATTATTATGCCAAGCATATTTACTATTCAAGATGAGCTTTATATGTTCTCTATAGGCTCCTCTTGTTAGTGTGTCTCCTTTATTTTATTGGTGTTAATTTTAACATATTGTGACACTGAGTTCGATTTAATATCTACAAAATCAGACCTGACAGGCTTAGGAAAGAAAAGGGGAGAAAGAAAGAGGGGAAAAGAGAAGAAGAGAAAAAAAAAAAAAAAAAAAGAAGGCACCAGTGAGTAAACCAAATAACTCATCACTTTAAAAAATATGAGAGATGCTGTCAAAATTTGCAAAGTTAAGATTGTGTGGGCAATACAAAAAATAAATAAAGTTAAATTAAATTAAAAAAAAGAAAAGAAGCAGAAGCATGGTTACACAAACCAACCATTTTGTGTTGTGATTACAAGAGCATTTTCTGTCATGAAATGTACTTACCAATGAGGGCAGAATGACATAGCTCCGCCCACCAGAAGCTAGAGGCGGGCATGAAAGCCCCAGGAAGTCCAGGCCACCAGCAGCCCACTACGACCAAATACAGTGATTAATGACTTTAGTCAAGCTTAATTAGGTAACATACAGGGATTGGAAAATGAAACTGAAACACCTGGTTTTAGACCACAATAATTTATTAGTGTGGTGTAGGGCCTCCCTTTGCGGCCAATACAGCGTCAATTCGTCTTGGGAATGACATGCACAAGTCCTGCACAGTGGTCAGAGGGATTTTAAGCCATTCTTCTTGCAGGATAGTGGCCAGGTCATGACGTGATGCTGGTGGAGGAAAGCGTTTCCTGACTCGCTCCTCCAAAACCCCCCAAAGTGGCTCAATAATATTTAGATCTGGTGACTGTGCAGGCCATGGGAGATGTTGAACTTCACTTTCATGTTCATTAAGCCAATCTTTCACCAGTCTTGCTGTGTGTATTGGTGCATTGTCATCCTGATACACGGCACCGCCTTCAGGATACAATGTTTGAACCACTGGATGCACATGGTCCTCCAGAATGGTTCGGTAGTCCTTGGCCGTGACGCGCCCATCCAGCACAAGTATTGGGCCAAGGGAATGCCATGATATGGCAGCCCAAACCATCACTGATCCACCCCCATGCTTCACTCTGGGCATGCAACAGTCTGGGTGGTACGCTTCTTTGGGGCTTCTCCACACCGGAACTCTCCCGGATGTGGGGAAAACAGTAAAGGTGGACTCATCAGAGAACAATACATGTTTCACATTGTCCACAGCCCAAGATTTGAGCTCCTTGCACCATTGAAACCGACGTTTGGCATTGGCACGAGTGACCAAAGGTTTGGCTATAGCAGCCCGGCCGTGTATATTGACCCTGTGGATCTCCTGACGAACAGTTTTGGTGGAAACAGGAGAGTTGAGGTGCACATTTAATTCTGCCGTGATTTGGGCAGCCGTGGTTTTATGTTTTTTGGATACAATCCGGGTTAGCACCCGAACATCACTTTCAGACAGCTTCCTCTTGCGTCCACAGTTAATCCTGTTGGATGTGGTTCGTCCTTCTTGGTGGTATGCTGACATTACCCTGGATATCGTGGCTCTTGATACATCACAAAGACTTGCTGTCTTGGTCACAGATGCGCCAGCAAGACGTGCACCAACAATTTGTCCACTTTTGAACTCTGGTATGTCACCCATAATGTTGTGTGCATTGCAATATTTTGAGCAAAACTGTGCTCTTACCCTGCTAATTGAACCTTCACACTCTGCTCTTACTGGTGCAATGTGCAATTAATGAAGACTGGCCACCAGGCTGCTCCAATTTAGCCATGAAACCTCCCACACTATTTTCCCACACTTTTCTTATTGTTTTTGCCCTAAAGAAATGTTATAAAGGTACATTCTCAGAAAATGATTATATCTTTAGTGGTACAACTGTTTGTCAATGGGTCATTACTGTCTAAGGTAGTGCTGTGGTATTCTTGAAGGGTGTATTTATTGCTACACTTGTCGTTTATAAGTTAAAAATATCATCCCTGATCCTCTGGTGACAATTTCGCACCTTAACTTAACAGTCCAAAATATGCAAGTGAGACAGTTGATTTCAAATGTAAGATATTGTAGTTTCTGAAACTATGCTGTTTAGCATGTGGCTAAAAGGCAACCTAACCCTAAGCCTATGCCTAAGTGGTTTGCTGGTACCCAGTGGTTACCTGCAGGTTAAAGCAACAATTTCAAAGGTTACTGTGAAACATACCTCTTTACAATCATTCTTCCATCTGAACTAAGGGGTTTACTTGCAGAAATCGAATAAGCAGGATGCACAGTAGTCTGAACTTCATTCTGGCAGAAATTCTAGTTCCTTAAAAATGCAAGACAAATGAAGATATCAATTTATTTTAAAGAAAATGAGGTCCTGGTAAATGCTCAGGTGCTTGTGGGTTTCCAGTTTTCTCACACCCTATAATCTCTGCAGCTGTGTGCGGGTCCGTTTTGCGTGTCAGAGACTAATAAAGTCGCCTCTAAAGCTCTCTCCACTCATTTGTGCAACAAACAACAAGCTAAATGCCAGGCACATTCATCTCCTAATAAGCCAACACTAACACGGGGATTTTCATGAGGGGGAAAATAATTGCCCGTTCAAGTGCTTTTTCATAACTTCCACGTCTAATTTGGCAACTCATGAAGTGTGTCATGAAGAGAGAGAAAGAGGATCACAGCTTTTGCCTCCAGTAGACTATTCACCCAAAAAGCCTTCTCCTGCATTTCCTGCTTTTTTTTTTCTGCTTTGGTTTATCTTTTCCGCCCTGACTCATGTTTCAAATCTCACCTTCAATCAGATGTTTTTACCTCAGAGGCCTCTCCCCCTCATCTCACACCCACGCGCTTATTTCCTGCACTGACATGCCTTTCAACACTAACTCTCAAGTCTTTCTTCTTTGACTTTCAAGTGCACCGGCACAATGTAAGTGCCTCTTCTCTCTTCTTTTTTTTTTTGCTTAGTCAACAATCCATGTATGGAGACAAAGTGCCGCCAGTGAGCATTAGTGCCATTTTAAACTGTAGCAGATCAAGTATTATACAGCCACAGCAGGTTTAAAAAAAATAAATCTGCAAAGCACATCATCTTTACTTGATCATCCCTATCCCCCCCAACAAGGCGGTGGCAGCAGACATACATGCTGGCATGCTGGGAAATTTTGAGAGGTCAGGACATGTAAAAGGCAAAGAAAAGAGACGTGCTTGAGGGATGAGGGAGAGGAAATGAAACCACCGGGGAGAGGGAGAGAGCGAACAGGAATATGAAAGAGACGAGCACTGCTGGAATGATAACGTCAGGAGAAAACTGATGCAGAGAGTAACAATCCAGTTTAGCTGTTCTTTGTCCCCTGAAAGCAGTGATCTGAAATCACCATGAAGGCGAACGTTGCATAAACAGAGCAGCAGGGGGTAGAATACATTACCAGTGGGGGAAGCATCATGTGCATGATGAATAGAAATGCTTGGAGAAGCCTTTTGACAGCTGACTGTGGTACATATAAACTTTTCTTTAGGACCAGCTGCAGCACTTCATCAAACATATGTAATGATGGCACAGTTTTAATGTGTTACTGTAGGAAGACAAAACTATGATAAAGAAAATGATTGACACTGATCCCTATATGGCATTTTAACTTAAGGTAAGTTGACAGTTCTTCTTAGGCACCCCACTCTTCATCACAACTTTCTGTAGCTCTCATAGTTGGTTAGCTTCCCGTCTTCTTTTCAATGGAAGGTATTGCTCCTTTTGGCTGTTGTTCATCTTATAGTCAAGCATCTCAAGGATCACTGCTGCTGTAGTATAGATCAGCTGCTTGGTTTCAATGATGGCCACAGTAGGGATTGCGCATAGTGCTACACTCACATCTTCTACTAGACTTTCAGAAGGTACTTCACATATTCTTGGTAAATGGCCAAGGAGAGTCCAGGGTTTCAATTTAGCCATGATCTTCTCTTTCAGGTCAGCTGCGCTCATTCAGCGTAGCTTGGGATCCCATCTCAGAGTGTAGGGATGAAGCTATCTCCCCCCTGACCTGACATCCTGTCTCCCCCTTGCCATAGCGTTTATGTTGTACCTCATCGATCTTTAGTTGTAAAAGCAGCTGCTTCTTGCTAATGTTGGAACACTGGACTGCTAGTTGTCAGTCCAAATGATGGGTTTTGAAGAGTTTACAGGTCCCACATCTTCTTCATTCAGTTCAATTCAATTCAATTCAATTTTATTTATATAGCGCCAAATCACAACAAACAGTCACCTTAAGGCGCTTTGTATTGTGAGTAAAGATCCTACAATAATACTGAGAAAACCCAACAGTCAAAACGACCTCCTATGAGCAAGCATTTGGCGACAGTGGGAAAGAAAAACTCCCTTTTAACAGGAAGAAACCTCCGGCAGAACCAGCCTCAGGGAGGGATAGTCATCTGCCGCGACCGGTTGGGGTTGAGGGGAGAGAGACAGGACAAAAGACATGCTGTGGAAGAGAGCCAGAGATTAATAATAATTAATGATTAAATACAGAGTGAATATAAACAAAGTAAATAAGATGAGATAAGATAAAACTTTATTGATCCCATGATGGGGAAATCTGCGCATTACCGCAGCTCACAACAGAGAAAGAAAAAAGAAAGGATGAAAGTTTAAAAAGATAAATAAAATAAAATAGAATAGGAAAAAATAAACACTATATATAGAATAGGAAAAAATTAAAATAAATAAATGAATAAAATAAAATAAAATAAACACTATAAATATAAATATACATCCATATCAATAAACATATATACATATACAACCATATACACACATCGAATAATCAAATAAGGTGAATCAAAAGAAACAGTGCATCATGGGAACCCCCCAGCAGTCTAGGCCTATAGCAGCATAAATAGGGGGTGGTTCAGGGTCACCTGACCCAGCCCTATCTATAAACTTTATCAAAAAGGAAAGTATTAAGTCTAATCTTAAAAATAGAGAAGTCAACTGTCTGTCGCCTGAATCCAAGCTGGGAGCTGGTTCCACAGAAGAGGGACTTGAAAGCTGAAGGTTCTGCCTCCCATTCTACTCTTAAGTATCCTGGGAACCGCAAGTAAACCAGCAGTCTGAGAACGAAGTGCTCTATTGGGGTAATATGGTAATATAAGGTCTTTAAAATAAGATGGGGCCTGATTATTCAAGACATTGTATGTGATGAGAAGGATTTTAAATGCTACTCTAGATTTAACAGGGAGCCAGTGAAGAGAAGCCAATATGGGAGAAATATGCTCTCTCTTTCTAGTCCCTGTCAATACTCTAGCTGCAGCATTTTGAATGAACTGAAGGCTTTTTAGGGAACTTTTAGGACAGCCTGATAATAATGAATTACAATAGTCTAGCCTAGAAGTAATAAATGCATGAATTTACTTTTCAGCATCAGTCTGAGAAAGGATGTTTCTAATTTTAGAAATATTGTGCAAATGTAAAAAAGCGCTCCTACATATTTGTTTAATATGCAAATTGAAGGACATATCCTGGTCAAGATTTCTCACAGTGTTACTGGAGTCCAAAGTAATGCCATCCAGAGTAAGCATCTGGTTTGACACCATGTTTCCAAGATTTGTGGAGCCGAGTACAAGAACTTCAGTTTTGTCTGAGTTTAGAAGCAGGAAATTAGAGGTCATCCAGGCCTTAAGACATTCCTGCAGTTTAACTAATTGATGTGTATCATCTGGCTTCGTGGATAGATAAAGCTGAGTATTATCTGCATAACAATGAAAATGTATGCAATGCTTTCTAATAATACTGCCTAAGGGAAGCATGTATAATGTAAATAAAATTGGTCCTAGCACAGAACCCTGTGGAACTCCATAATTAACCTTAATGTGTGAAGACGACTCCCCATTTACATGAACAAATTGGAGTCTATTAGATAAATATGATTCAAACCACTGCAGTGCAGTACCTTTAATACCTATGGCATGCTCTAATCTCTGTAATAAAATGTTATGGTCAACAGTATCAAAAGCTGCACTGAGGTCCAACAGGACAAGCACAGAGATGAGTCCACTGTCAGAGGCTGTAAGAAGATCATTTGTAACCTTCACTAATGCTGTTTCTGTACTGTGATGAATTCTGAAACCTGACTGAAACTCTTCAAATAAACCGTTCCTCTGCAGATGATCAGTTAGCTCTTTTACAACTACTCCTTCAAGGATTTTTGAGAGAAAAGGAAGGTTGGAGATTGGCCTATAATTAGCTAAGAAAGCTAGGTTAAGTGATGGCTTTTTAAGTAGCGGTTTAATTACAGCCACCTTGAAGGCCTGTGGTACATAGCCAACTAATAAAGACAGATTGATCATTTTTAAGATTGAAGCATCAATAAATGGAAAGACTTCTTTGAACAGTCTAGTAGGAATGGAATCTAATAAACAAGTTGATGGTTTGGAGGAAGTAACTATTGAAGTTAACTCCAAAAGATCAACTGGAGCGAAAGAGTCTAAACAAATACCAGCAGTGGTGAAAGCAGCTGAACATGAAGATAAATCTTGGAGATGGTTTTGAATAATTTTTTCGCTAATGTATAAAATTTTATTTGTAAAGAAATCATTGAAGTCATTACTAGTTAAAGTGAAAGGAATACTCGGCTCTACAGAGCTCTGACTCTTTGTCAGCCTGGCTACAGTGCTGAAAAGAAACCTGGGGTTGTTCTTATTTTCTTCAATTAATGATGAATAGTAAGATGTTCTAGCTTTATGGAGGGCTTTTTTATAGAGCAACAAACTATTTATCCAGGCTAAAAGAGCATCTTCTAACTTAGTGAGATGCCATTCCCTCTCCAGCTTATGGGTTATCTGCTTTAAGCTGTGCGTTTGTGAATTATACCACGGATTCAGGTACTTCTGATTTGATGCGTTCCTTTTCAGAGGAGCCACAGTATCCAAAGTCGTACGCAGTGAGGATGTAAAACTATTGATGAGATAATCTACCTCACTGGGAGCAGAGTTTAGGTAGCTGCTCTGCACGGTGTTGGCACATGGCACTGAAGAGCATAATAATGAACCCCTTTCACTGAGGTACTGTGTAGTAGCATTCCAACAGTTTCCTGTTTTCCTCGCTTGTTCACTTATGCCGTAGCCTTGTTCTGGTAGCCTTCTTCTCATCAGTATACCCTGGTTCCTCAACACCTGACACAGTCCTTGTTAAACCAGGCGATGTCTGAGCCAGTATGGCTTCAATTATATATCACTCACTCATGTTCCTACCTAGGCTTGAGTAGCATGGGGAACCTAGCCTAGCCTGGGGACGCTTAGTGGATTTGAATCGAATATTCAAGTAAGTGGATTGCACCCATAACAAAAATTGCTGCTAATGCCAAAGAGCTCATTCTGCTTTTGACTCTTGTTGAGTTGAGGTCAGGCCTCCTGGCAGCCCTACGAGACCAGAGATTGGCTGTGAGCAGTCCGTTCCAGATTGTGTTTGATTGGGTAGAGAGCTGTCGGCAATATCGTCCTGAAAACCTTCTTTTTGTGGTGTCATATTCTTGAGACGTCCACTTCACGGCCTGTGTATGATGACATCCCTCGTTATATGGAACTTGGACTTTGAATTTGGAGATGGTAGTAGGGCTCACTCTAAATAATGCTGCAACTTGGTTTTGCGGAACACCAGCTTAAAAGGGCCCTGTGTCGCGGGCCCTATCCAGTTCAGTCAAATGTGGCATGCTTGGAGGAGACATCAATTAACCACTGTAGCAGGGTTCATACTCATGGGTGCTGGTAATCAGGTACCAGTCAGGCACTTGATTGTAAGGCTTAGAAATGCCTGGAGAAGCATTTCTAAACCCGACATTAAAAAGTGCTCTAACACTTTTCAACTGTTTTCCAGTGACACTCCACACTTCACTGAGCTGAACTCATGTAGCTGTGTCATTAGGTATTCGACAAAGACATTATGACCACCATTTATTACATCAATTCTCCATCAGCTCAAACCTTTGCTGCCTCAAATGAGCATTGTAACTACTTTGTGATATTGAACAAAACGCATTGACTTTCACTTTGTCCATTTCTCTTCAAATTCCACCATTCACAGTTTAAATAAACACTTGGACACAAGACCCATTGTGTAGCGCAAAAGAAAAAGAGTGTGGGTGTAACAAAGGTGGCAGGATACTGGATAATGCTGATTCTATGCACACACAAACACGTGTGCAAACACACACACACTGCAGATGACAGAGCTATCCATTTGGACCAGAACAAGGTCATGTACTGACCGCTGGCCCTATTCCCTTTAACTTATTTTTCCAGTCATTGTTTCACTGATGTGTCTTAAAGAAATAGACCAAGCTTTTGGCAGATACATGATTTGATCTGCTGCTGGGTGACAGAATACCAGTTTAGCACAGACATCCATCTTAATGTCATTCATGTTTGGGTTTTGCCTAGAGTCATTTACTTTTAACTACAAAGACTCCTGTAGCTGCATTCTTTCAATAAATATGGGTGGTACGCTCCAAAGCATGGTATGTAATGTTCACATGTAATTTTCTCTTTTTCCTGAATATTTCTCATTGATGCAGCACCGAGGCTGCAGTTCAGCTAGCTGTGTGATGTGATTATGTAAAGGTATGCACAGATCAGCATCCGCTTCATGAAGAGTGAGCATTTCCTTTTCCTCCAACAGGGTGAGAGCTGAGGACTTTTTTTCTTTTGGTGTGGGGGTCATGCACAAGTGTGAAATGCAAACAGCGTGTTTTCATTTTTATCTCCACTACACTGAAGATGGATAGATATTCATTTGATTTTCTTTTAAGATTTGTAGTGGAAATGTCTCTCCTAAATATCTCACACAAAGATACCTCTGATAAAACTGTAAGTATTCAAAATCCTTTACTTTTTAAAAAAAACAATTTTTAGAGAACATCCCATATCCCTAGATAACAAAATAAAAACATGCTTTTAGAATCCATTTATCCATTTTTTAACCGCTGATTTAACTTAGGGTTATGGTGGTCGGGTGGACCTGTCGTAAGATGAGGGAACATCCTGACCAGGTTACAGGTGACAAACAGAGCCAGACAATCACACCCTCTTACATGAAAGAAGCCTGATACCATCAGAACTCCAGATAGAGTCAGCCACATGGCCAAATACAGGAAGGTGACAAAGAACTCAGCAGTTCCTGTGAAAGAACTTCAAAAGAGTAGCAATTGGAGAATGTGCTGGAAGGTTTAATAGTGTTTCATCAACCTGTACTGCAGAATAGCAATGAGTCACTTTGTGGAAAAGGCACAGGTTAAATGACATCTAAAGCTTGAGGAAAAAGGTTTTTGTCAGATGAGAAAAAAATTGAAATTTTTGGCTTGCTTACACCCTACAGTAAAACATGGTGGTCATGCTATGATACTCCCCTCATATATACCGTAAATTCCGGACTATAAGGCGCTACTTTTTTCCCACATGCATGTATTGTAAATCTGTCATTTGTATTCACCCTCATCAACATGAAAAACACTCGAAGAAAAGCATATGATGCAGCTTTTAAGCTAAAGGTGATCAATCTGGCAGTTGAAGAAGGAAATCGAGCTGCTGCACGTAGTCTTGGCATAAAAGAATCGATGGTGAGACGGTGGAGACGCCAGCATGAAGAACTGAGTCAATGCAAAAAGACAACGAAAGCTTTCAGAGGTAACCATAGCAGATGGCCCCAACTTGAAAACTTTGTTGAAGACTGGGTTAATACACAGAGAGCAAGGGGCTGCGGTTTTTCCACCGTGCAGATCAGACTAAAAGCTAAAGCAATCGCCACCGAAATGAAAATCGAAGATTTTAGAGGTGGGCCATCATGGTGTTTTAGATTTATGCGACAAAAAGGCCTGTCCGTCAGGACACGCACGACTTTGTGTCAGCAGCTCCCTCCCAACTACGAGGAAAAACATACTAACTTTCGCACGTTCACTCAAAGATAGCGGAGAATTCCATCGGGCCAGATGATATCATAAATATGGATGAAGTACCTTTGACGTTTGACCTGCCTCTCACTCGGACTGTTAATAAAAAAGGTGACTCGTCCATCACACTGAAAACAAGTGGCCATGAGAGAACGCATTTTACCTGTGTTCTGAGCTGCACAGAATCCGGACTAAAGCTTCCACCAATGGTGATTTTTAAGTGGCTGACAATGCCAAAGGAAAAATTCCCAAAAGAAATCGTGGTGAAAGTCAATAAGAAGGGTTGGATGATGGAGAGCTTGATGAAGGATTGGCTCAGAGATTGTTACGCCAAGCGACCTGGAGGATTTTTTCACAGAAAAAAAGCATTGCTCATTATGGACAGCATGAGGGCCCATATAACAGATTCAGTGAAAGCTGCAATCGAGAGTACAAACTCAATTCCAGCTGTGATTCCTGGGGGCACCACTAAGTATTTGCAGCCACTGGACATCAGCGTGAACCGGGCATTTAAAGTAGCACTGCGTCTTGAGTGGGAGGATTGGATGACGAGCGGCGAGAAATCCTTCACAAAAACAGGTTGCATGCGAAGAGCATCTTTCATTCAAGTCTGCCAGTGGATCCTAAACGCGTGGAGCCGTGTCAAAACTTCCACCATCACCAGTGGGTTTTGAAAGGCTTCTGCGTGATGAAGAGGACCGGATGCACTCAAGTGAGAGCAACAACGAAGAGGCTGAAGTGAGTGATGAGATACTGAGGCTGTTCAATTCGGACATGAAGAAGAGGACTTTGACGGTTTCAGTGCGCAGGAAGAAGATGATGAAGGGGATCAATGACTTTTGACCTTGTATATATATATATATATATATATATATATATATATATATATATATATATATATATATATATATATATATATGATATATATATATATATATATATATATATATTATATAGGAGGTATTAGAATGTTGTTTGTGCGCTGTTCAGTTAAAAAATATGAAGTACTTTGACATTTGGCCTGCTTCTCACTCGGACTGTTAATAACGACAACAAAGAGACTGAAGTGAGAGACGAGATCCCAGAGGAGATATTGTAATGTTCGTGCACTGTTCAGTAAAAAAACATAAGCAACGTAATTTGTGTTACTAATGCGTACGTATATCTAAAGGGAGCCGTGTTACAGGCACTGTTTGAAAAAAGCATTTGCAATATGTATTTGTTTATGGTAACATACGGATTAAATTAAAAATTTAAAAATCCTCACGTGTAATGTCTTTCTGTGTAAATATCTCATATTACAACGTGGGACACCTGCGGCTTACAATCAGTGCGGCCTGTAGAAGTACAAAATTGATTTTCTTTCTAAAATTAGCACATGTGGCTTTTAATCAGGTGCGCTCTGTAGTCCAGAATTTATGGTATTTCACATTTAAAAAATGAATATGAGACAAATGATCAACATTTAAGCTTTTATTTACATCTGGATCAGATACGAAGTTCAGGAGGTAAACCTGAACCCACCCATTTTTTCTTGTGAGCTAAATTATTGGTAAATGTGACTGACTGGTGTGTTTTGTTGACAGGCATGTTTAATGCTGAATGTCTACGTTCAGTTTCAGATTTGGGTTTTGCTTGTGCCGACTGCGTGTTTGTAGTTAGAGGAGTAACCAGCATGTAAACAAGAGTGCAGTCTGCGGGTAAAGAACAAGCCACTGTAAAGCTGAGAGAATAAAATTAATCAGAGCCATTGCACAAACGTTGGTCATAGCTAGCACAAGTATTGGAAGGTCCTGAAGAAGAAAGTTGCCACTGGTGTACTAAGTAAAACATTAGTACTATGTTGTTAAAAAATGAACACGAATCTGTTTTATTATTTGAAGTGTAAAAACGCTGCATCTACTCTCTTATTTTGACCGTTTGTTATTTGCCGCAAATGGAAGCCCTGAATGACAATATTTTTATTTGAAATTTAGTAAAAATGTTGTCAGCAGTTTATGGTATAAAACAAAAATGTTCATTTTAGTCATTCTTAGTGCAGTTCGAGAAACTGATAATTTTGCAGCGGTGTCTTAATTTTTTCCAGAGCTGTATATGTGTATGTATATATGAAACATTTTTTGCTTTGTGGCAGGGTGCATTTTCCTGCTGAATGTGGTCACAGCCATCAGGGAATGCTCTTTCCATAAAAAGGTGCACATGGTCAGCAAACATGCTTAGGCTGGTGGCACATGTCAAAGTATTATCCACATGGATGGCAGGACCCAAGGTTTCATAGCAGAGCATTGCTGGAAGCATCACACTGCCTCTGCTGGCTTGCCTACTTTCCATGGTGCGTCCTGGTGCCGTGTTCTCCAGATAAGGGACCCCCCCCCCCCCGGCCATCCATGTCATGTAAAAGAAAGCATGATTCATCAGACCAGGCAACCTTAAGTCTTACTGTTGTTACATCTATGGTGATGTTACTAGATTACGTAGCACGAATCTTTAACGATAGAAAGGAAACCAGTCAGTAGTTGTCTGCAGTGTTCAAGAATTTGCATGCAAAAAAAGTTAAGTTTAATATGCAAGCATGCATGGTTACAAGTAAAATGTTCTTTTTGCATAATGTGTGCTGCAAATTGTGATAAATTGTTATTTTAAAGGGAGACAATTTTATTATGTTTGCATTGCTACTGTAATAAATTGAGTTTGTTTTTTTCACATAACCAGAGTCGTGTGATTTGAACGTACTTAACTACACTGTATGTAAATTGTTGATGGAATTAGATTTAGTAAATCCAATGAAACAAAATCCAGTGGCTGTTGTACTTATTTAAGCCTGTTAAGTTGAAACTACAAGTATAGTTTCGTTGGTCTGACTAAATGTGAGTAAGGAAAATGAAATATCTTTATATTGGTGTTAGTACAATTACGTAAAGCAAAATAAATTGTATTTTGTTGAATTTATGTTGGCCAGTTTATTTAGCTGAACACTGACTTCTTAATTAAATGCAAATTGGCCACACATAGATGGAATTGCCATCTATATTATAGAAATGTCAGTTATTTCCATTTTAATATTAGTAAATTACATCTAACATTACTGAGTTTGGTGGAAACTGTTGATATAGAGGATCAATTAAATCCAAATAATTATTGTAAACAGCAAAACTAATAGAACTCGAAATGCAGGATTACTATAAATAACAAACTCAACCTCCAACAGAGATGAAAAAAGCTCTGAAATAATACATGAAAATCAAAGTTAACAAAATGAAACCATTTAATAAAACATAACTTGAAAGATCAAAAAACAGAGAACACAGGGTAAGAGACCCTGGGCCATGACATGTGCTCTCTTGTGATAACATGGTACAGTGATAGGGCCTGATTACTCAAGACTTTGTATGTGAGGAGAAGGGTTTTAAATTCTGCTCTGGATTTAACAGGGAGCCAGTGAAGAGAAGCTAATATAGGAGAAATATGATCTCCTCAGCAAATGATCTTTCAAGACTTTTTAAAAAAATATATAAGACAGATTAGAAATTGGCATATAATTCGCTAAGACAGCTGAATCAAGTCAAGGTTTTTTAAGCGTAGTACAATAGCATCAGGTGATTTGAACTCAGAAAGGTCGATCTGAGAGAAACAGTCCTAGTAAATATCAGAAGTTATTAAAGTTCTTGTATTTAATGATCTTTCTGTGGGACACCTGTAAATAATTTTCTCTAATGGTTACATTTTTGTTTTTGAAGAAATTAATTAAGTCATTACTAGTTAATGTTAATGGAATACTTGGCTCAACAGAGGTCTGACGCTTTGTCAGTCTGGCTATAGTACTGAATTGGGGTACCTGTTTTCCTCAATCAGTGACAATCAGTAAAGTGTTCTAGCTTCATGGAGGGCTTTTTAATAGTATCAAACTATGTTTTTCAAAACAAACAAAGATCTTCTAAATGACTGAACTGACATTTCCCCTCCAGCTCATGAGTTTTCTACTTAAAGGCACGCATTTGTGAATTATACCAGTGAGTTAAACCTCTCTGATCTTTTTCAGAGGATACACAGTATCCAAAATCATATGCAGCGAGAATGTAACACTATTAACAAGCTAATCAACCTCTGTGGGAGTAAGGTTTACATAGCTGCTCTGCATTGTGTTGACACACGGCATTGAAGAAGATAACAGTGAAGGAATTACTTCGCTTTATAGCACTCAGAAGGACATCTACTGTACGGAATATTTTTTCAGCACTGTGTAGTCCATTATTGTACAATTAAATGTTATTAGGAACTGATCAAATAAGGGTTTTCAGGGAAAAACAAACTATGTTTAGCTTCTATGCCATATGTCAGGACAAGATTCAGAGTGTGATTAAAATGGTATGTTGGCTCATTTACTAAGCCAACTTAGTCTAACAATCAATTAAATGCATTATTTTTAACATCTACATGAATCTTAAAATCAACCACTATAATTATTTTATCTGAGCTGAGCAGTAAATAAGAATAAATTCTGAGAAGTTAGATAGAAGCACTATATATATATATAAATATATATATATATATATATATATATATATATATATATATATATATATATATATATATATATATATATATATATATATATATATATATATTTATATATATATATATATATATATAGTGTGTGTTTTCCAGGTAGGGTGAACAAGGATAAGAGGAAGGCTTTCAAATGAATTAAAACTCTGTCTAGGTCTTGGCCTGTTCAAGGATTCTGGAAGTTACCATAACTCTGGGGTTTTCATTTGTTCACAATTTGAGGCCAAATAAATCACTAATTTCTATAATTGAGACAGTTTTCGCTAGTATATCTATTTTTAGGTGGTCTGGGACTGGACACGGCCTCTAAGTGGTTAAGCTTTTTGGGGTTACGGTGGTCATTCTGTTGAAATCAAAAAATTAAAGTCTCTACTAAAATGAGTAGCTGAATTTGAAGGTCTGTGCTGGTTGTGAGTGGTAATTAGGTTGAGGGAACAAACCTGAGGGTGGCTCAGACCCAGAGGACATCAGATACTTCGGGACTGGTCACCCAAGGGACTGGTATTTGTTTGGTGAATGCAGCGGTTGGGTTATACATGTGAGTGACCAGAGAAAGGTGACTCATGCGAGTGCTGTAAACTATGAGACATATTTTGCGATGACATGGAAGAACCAGCTCAAATGGGGTATAGACTGTCCCTATGGTAAAGCTCTCTGTGCTCCCAAAAAAAGTTTAAGTTATCAATAAAAGTTACATCGTAGTCTTTGGCAACCAGGTGTGCAAACTCAGCAGATGACTGAAATGACCCAGCCCGGCCAAGAGTAGGAATTGGCCTGGAAATGAAAACATGGCAATTCAGAAACTCCAGGTTCCTAAACAGATGGAGAAAATCTTGTTCAAGCAGTTTAGACTGTTGATGTTGAATATTATTTGTTCTCACATGAAATATATAACCCGTTTCATCTTGATCCCGGATGATCTCTGGAATTTTGCCAGTTAATTTCAGAACTCGAGCAGTATGTTTTGACCGTTTTTATGCTGATATACTGGACGGTCTCCTACCGTCACTGTTGTAAAGGGGGACGGAGTGAGGACCAAGGTGGGATTGGCCGCGGTGTCATGGAACAAACTGGCTGTGGATGGAATGTGAGGTGGTGCATTATTCCAGCCCACTTTTCAACCAGTCAGTGTTTGACCGATGAATAGCATCATCCACCTTGAGCTGTGTGCTTTTGGGTCCTTGGAGAATTGTACAGAAGCATATTTGCAGTGGCGGTGTACTCTTTTGTATAGATTCTGCAAATGCCTACACAAACAGAAAGAAGCACAGTACCATAGAATGAGCACTAGGCTTTACTGTGAACATCCAGGTTTGGTCAGACAGCAGGTCAATAAATTTGTTTTCAAGTTAGAATTAAAGGATTTACAGCATTTGCCTGCCAATTAAAGCTACACTGTACTCTAATAACACAGAAATATTGATGAATATAGAGGAATTTTGTTGCAATGGCCAGCATCAGAACTGCAGTTCAAGTGACACATTATGTCTACAATCATTACAAAACTGTTGTAATATAATAAAATATTGTTTCTCACTGTGAGAGAATTTTCAGAGTGACTGTATTGTCACAATCTGAGCTTTTGAGGCTATAAAAAATGACCAAGTATATTAGTAATGACTTGACCTGCTTTTATGTACATGCTCAGCAATGGAATATCCGAAGAATTACGTCTTTTTTTGTTTGTTTGTGGTTTTTTTCTAAGGTCTCTCTAGGGTTTTGACTTGTGAAGAAAACCCAGATGAACTGAACTGCACAGAAGAGTTTGGAGCAAATGGGTATGGTGCAAGTTGTTTTCATTTTTATTGTGACAAGTTTTTCTTTTTAGAACAGGTCCAATAACATCAATATTTTCAGAGCCAAGGTTGTGACTTGCTGTCAAATTTACATTTTCTAATTGGGAAAATTTTTAAAGTGAGTTTTTGCTAATGATTTTTTTTTCTTTTTATAACAAAATCTCATTCAGTAAAGACAATTACTAAGAGGCCTATGTCTAGGTATGTCCTTCAGATAGCAACTTAAATTCCTGTGATAGTCACTAAAATCTGTAAACTAGGTAGTTACATTCCTAAAGATGAGCATTCTCAGGATAGTCACTGATGTATCAGGGCTAAGACTTTGCATTCCAAGGCTAGCCAGCATCGTCTCCTGGCTGGTAACTAGCAATCCTAGACTAGTATCTCATATACCTAGGCTAACAACTACTTTTCCATGCCAGTTAGTACTATCAGTAGGCAAGCAGCTAGCACTCCTAGACAAGCTTCACACATACTGGTGACAGGACTACCTAGTTGGTAGTAGCATTCCCTAGGCTAGTCATTAGTTTAAACATGTATCATGTGTTGTATCATATGTGTGAAATTTCTTAGAAGTGCAGTGTTTCAAATATAGATGTGAGGTGCACACTGCCACAAGTCTGGAGATTGTATCAACATGCATGTGGTCAAGATGCAGTTCCATGTATTGATGATGCTAAATGGATTTAATACTGTAGGCATCCAAGCAAATGTGAAATATTTTAACTTATTAGGCATTTCTTGTTACAGTGTTTGTCATAATTACTGTTTGTTTTGGGAAGTTGCAGTCACCATGATCTTTGATTAAGTCGAGTTAATGATTTGATTGAGTCCAGGTGAACATTTGTGCCAGACTTAAAGGAATTGACAAAATGGGTCATGTGAAACATAGAGTACACTCTCTTTCAATTATTTTATGTATCAGTATCTAATAAAAAATAAATCATCTGGTCCCTAGCAGGCCTTAAAATCTTAAAATTAGGTAAACATAGCCTCACATGGCATATTACACCTTATTGTTATTTATTTAATAAAAACTAAGCCCAAATGCAGAAACAGTGCACGGAAAACTAAACACATCCTTCTAGGTTCCATTGGAATTAGGGTGTAAGGAGCAGCCAGTTGCTGCTAATTTAATGCACTCAATTAATTGAGCATCAGCAAGTGTTACCATGTCTATAAAAGCAGACATTTTGGCAGGTTGCTGTTCTGGAGCATCCAGGTGTGTCTGAACACAATGCCAAGGAAGCACTGATCAAGAATAGCTTATTTGGAATGGTTGCTAGGGAAAATAATCTTCCTCTTTAAAAAGAATGTTTCAGCATAGCTTTGGTTTGCAAAGTTACACCTGAACAAACCACACGACTTCTGGAACTGTGTCCATTGGACAAATGAGACTAACGTGAAGACGCTTGGGCATAGTGCACAGCATCATGTCTGGTGAAAACTAAACACAGCATATCAGCCCAACAATCAAGTAGGCTGCTGGATGGGGTTGGGCTTGTTTTGTAGCCACAGGACCTGGGCACCTTGTAGTCATAGAGTCGACCACAAACTCATTTGTATGCCATGTATGCAATAGAATGTCAGAAAAAGTCCCAGAAGTCCTGACTTCAAACAGATTGAAAGCTGTGATGGGACCTTAATAAATTCACATGAATACACTGAAACCTCAGTTAACTGAAGCAACATTGTAAAGAGGAGTGTGCCAAATCTCCAATCTCATTGTGCATTCTGTATAATAAGAAAAACATTCTATTAGATTCTTCTATTCAAAAAGTCTCCACAACAACGTGAGAGACTGATAGTCCTGCAGAAAAAATTACTTCAAGTTACTTGAAGTTATTGTTGTCAAAGTGGTTTTATAAGGGGCTGTACTTCATTTTTTCACACACTGCTTCTGCATTTTGCCTTAGTTTTTATTAAATAATGACATGATGTAATATATCACGAGTTGCTGTTTATGTGGGGTTGTTGTTCTGTTGTTAAATAATTTTAGGTGTGTACTTTCTTTTTTGCATGATTTTATATATAAAAATAAATAAATGAATGTAGAAACAACAGTAGTAACAAAAACAGCTCATGGGCTCTAAAGCTAAGTATTAAAGAGATGATTCTCTGACCTAGATCTGCAACCCCCTTGAACCTTTTTAAATCTCATAGTCCTAACTCTCTCTTCATTTTCAACACCCCATTTAACAAATAATCATGCATGGCCCCAGTAATCAACATTAATTTAATTTGTATCCACATCACCCAACACAAGATTGTATATGCATTGGTCTTTGTATATGTGTTAAAAGAGAGTAAATTATGAATGCACAAATAAGTTGTCATGGGTTATGAAGGGTTAATTGAGTTTTTAATATAACACTTGAATGGCAAAGCTCTGATATCTGCTGTCACTCTTGACAGATAGTGACCCCAAAAAAATTTGAGCCAATTGAAATCAATAGTTAGCTCGATGAGAACATAAACATGAAGTCATTTGTTGCTTCACTTTAGTTCAAATGAATGACTTTGTGTGTGTGTGTGTGTGTGTGTGTGTGTGTGTGTGTATGCATGTACTGCTGTCTTAGTGAGGACCAATTTCTGTTTTAAACCATGGAAGTGAGGAAAGTTTAGCAAGTCTTCAATTAGGGACAGATCATTAAATGGCAAATTAAGTCTATGTTGTTTCATGTTCACTTCACCAGCATTAGCAGCAGTGAGAGGTATTTCATGCTTGGTATGCCACAAATTTTTAGCTAACTGAAAACTGTAGTCAAGTCAGTCAAAAGAATCAAAACATCTGATGACAACAATGCTCTCCTGCTGGCTTCTGTCTGTCTTTCTCTCTCACTCATTCTCAGTGTGTTACACTATGTTTGGTGTAACGCTTTTTATGAATATTTTATTGCACTTATTGAAGTCAAGTCAATGCTACTGGGAGACTGATTACTAGTCAAAAAAAATTAAAGGAACACTTTGAAAACACATCAGATTTAGAGGTCTGTACAGTCACTACAATTATATACCTTACCAGACCATCACTGGCCCACCACCGAACTAGTGATGGGAATTCCGGCTCTTTTCAGAGAGCCGGCTCTTTCAGCTCCCAAGTGGCTCCTCAGATTTTACTTAATAAAAATGTGTAAAATGAATAACTAATGTAAAAACGTACATTATATCAAATGTTTCTCTATATACTCAACATAGAATAGAGTGCTCGAAACACAAATTATAAAACAAAAGATTAGCACTCAGAAAAACCAAGGGCCTTGGAGGAGTTGTTCCTGTTTCTCCTACCTGATATGACCTGCCCTGTTTTATTCTTCTAGTTGCGCTGATGGATGAACAATTCGTATATGTCCGTGCAGGTTGTTTGTGGAGCCTGCTGATATGAAACTTTAACTTTGCAGTCTACACTCTGCCTGTCTTTCAAATTAAAATGTGTCCAAACTTTACTAAGTTTTCTGTCACTCATTTTCCTCACTTTTCCCGCGTGTAGCCTCTATGTAAACCTCCTCTGGCTCTTTCCTGTCTCAAAGCAAACTTTGCAGGATCCTGTCCCTCTCTGGTGTTTGTGTACTCACTGTTTGTCCGTAGCCCCTCTCCTCCTACTCAGTGTTGACATGCAGATGCTGTCACTCATCTTAACCAATCACGTGCTGCTTCCACACACAAAAAAAAAAAACGAACGAAATAAAAAAGGAAACTGCTCACAATCAGGAGACAGCTCCTGTGGTTCACTTCAAAGAGCAGGCTCTTAGAGCTGGATCGTTCGCGACCAACCCATCACTACACCAAACCAGTTATGCTGAACAATGTTACAGGCAGCATAATGTTCTCCACGACTTCTCCAGACCCTTGCACGTCTGTAACATGTGCTCAGGGTGAACCTGCTCTCATCTGTGAAAAGCATAAGGCACCAGTAATGGACCTGCCAATTCTGGTATTACAGATAAATGCCAATTGGACTCCACAGTGCCAAGCAGTGAGCACAGGGTCCACTAGAGGAAGTACTTAACCCACCCTCATGAAGTCTGTCTCTGATTATTTGGTCAGAGAGATTCACACCAGTGGCCTGCTTGAGGTCATTTTGTAACTCTGGCAGTGCTCTTCCTATTCCCCTTGCACAAAGGAGCAGATACTGGTCCTGCTGATGGGTTAAGGATCTTCTACAGCAGGGATCCTCAAATCCAAGCCTCAAGGGCCAGTGTCCTGCAGGTTTTAGATGTGTCCCTGATCCAACACACCTGAATCAAATGGCTGATTTACGTCCTCAGTATGCAGTCAAGTTCTCCAGAGTCCTGCTAATGACTTCTATATTTGACTCAGGTGTGTTGAAGCAGAGACACATCTGAAAGTTGCAGGACACCGGCCCTCGAGGCCTGGACTTGAGGATCCCTGCTCTACAGCCTTATCCAGAGTAACTGTGTGCTGGAATATCCTTCATGCTCTCGAGACTGTGCTGGGAGACACAGCAAACCATCTGACAATGGCACATATTGATCCGCCATCCTGGAGGAGTTGGACTACCTGTAGGGCTCAGGTATTGTCTCATGCTGCCAGTAGTGACACTGACCCTAGCCAAATGCAAAACTGTTGAAAAAAAAGTCACAGGAGGGAAAAAGTGTCAGTGACCTTCACCTGTGGAACTATTCCAGTTTTGGGATTTGTCTCATTGTTGCCCATCTAGTGCACCTGTTTTTAATTTCATAAACACCCAAGTATCTAAAACCGATTAACAATCCCCTCTGCTACTCAACTGACCAGATCAATATCCAAGATGTTTAACTGACCTGATGCTAAACTCTGATTAAAAAGTGTTCATTTAATTCTTTGAACAGTGTATAACATAAAACATCCTAAAAATCCAGTTGAAAAAAGAGATAATGTGAGAAACGGAGAGATAAAGGCAGGCACGGAGAAATACAGCCAACGTGGGAGTAATAGAAGGAAGTTTCACAAAGAGACCATTGCAGTAATCCAGTAGTAGTCCAGCCTACTAGAACAAATGCATGAACAAGATATTCAGAATCACTGTAATATGAAAGAAGGCTGTCTTGGTAATGAAATTAATTTGGGCTTTGCAACTCAATCAATGTCTAAGTCTACCACCAAGACTTTTAAATTGTGGTTTTATCCTTTCAACTAAATTGCCAAACTTGTGAATGAGCAGATTGGAATTGGTATTAGTCCAGTAGAAGAATTTCTGCTTTGTCTTTGTCAAGTTAAAATAAAATTATCTGCTCATTCATTTGTTAATAGTGTTGGAGAGTTCTACAGAAATGGACCACGACAACTGCCCTGTGCAAAAAACAGGAAATGTCATGAGTGTTTTTTTTGTCAACTTGATAATTATTATTTCACTGCAACTGTCTAGTGTCACCTTCACTCCACACTTGGATGTGTGTATGTGTGAGAAGAGATGAAGCTCCTGTAGGTGTAATGTGTAGGTGGCATATAAAATGAAGTAAAATCCTCTCAATTCTGCACATGTATTAAATTTTCAGCAATATATAAATGTTCATTTTGATAATCTTTTCTTACATTGATTTTTCAAGGAGCACTACAGAAGCAATATTTGCTTTGAGTGTTGGTGGAGAAGTATAGAGAAGGTCAGAAGATGTTAAATTCAATTCAATACAATTTTATTTATATAGTGCCAAATCACGATAATTACAAAGAAAACCCAACAGTCAAAATGATCCCCTATGAGCAAGCATTTGGCAAGAGTGGGAAGGAAAAACTCCCTTTTAACAGGAAGGAACCTCCGGCAGAACCAGGCTCAGGGAGGGGCGGTCATCTGCTGCGGCAGGTTGGGGCTGAGGGGAGAGAGACAAGACAAAAAACACACTGTGGAAGAGAGACAGAGATTAATAACTAATGATTAAATACAGAGTGAAGTATAAACAGAGTAAAAAAAGAAGTGACTAGGAAGAAACACTCAGTGCATCATGGGAACCTACCAGCAGCCTAGGCCTAGCCTATTGTAGCATATCTAAGGGATGTTTTAGGGTCATCTGATCCAGCCCAAACTATAAGCTTTATCATAAAGGAAAGTTTTAAGCCTAACTTAAAAAATAGAGAGGGTGTCTGTCTCCCCAATCCAAATTGGGAGCTGGTTCCACAGAAGAGGGGCCTGAAAACTGAAGCCTCTGCCTCCCATTCTACTCTTAAGTATCCTAGGAACCACAAGTAAGGCAGCAGTCTGACCATATATTGGGATGATATGGTACTATGAGGTCTTTAAGATAAGATAGGGCCTGATTATTCAAGACAAGAGAAGCCAATATGGGAGAAATATGCTCTCTCTTTCTAGTTCCCATCAGTACGCTAGCTGCAGCATTTTGAATCAATTGAAGGCTTTTCAGGGAACTTTTAGGACAGCCTGATAATAATGAATTACAATAGTCCAGCCTAGAAGTAACAAATGCATGAATTAGCCTTTCAGCATCATTCTGAAAGAGGCACAAATGTAAACAAGCAGTCCTACATATTTGTTTAATATGTACATTGAAGGACATGAAGGATATGTTGCACTGTTTTTGTGGATCTAGAAAAGCATATGATTCGGTACCAAGAGAGGAACTTTGGTAGTGCATGAGGAAATCAGGAGTGGCAGAGATGTCAGGGTGTTGCAGGACATGTTTGAGGACAGCGAGAGAGTGGGGAGGTATGCTGTAGGAGTGACATTAAAGGTGGATTCAAGATGGATTCAAGGTGGAGGTAGGATTACATCAAGGATCAGTTCTGAGCCGTCTTTTATGCATCGGCGATGGAGAGGCAGGAGTCTCTGTAGATGATGATGTTCGCAGATGACATTATGATCTGTAATGAGAGTAGGGAGCAGGTGGAGAGAGCCTGGAGAGGTGGAGGTATGCTCTGGAGAGCAAAAGGAATTAAAGTCCAAGACAGAATACATGTATTTAAAATAAGAGCAAGGCAGGTAGAAAGATGAAGCTGTGAGGAGTAGTAGTAGGAGTAGGAGTGTATTTAAAAACCTGTGGTCAACCATAGAAAGCAACAGACAGCGCATAATAGAGTGCAGCAGGGTGGAGTGGGTGGAGACAGGTGTCTTGGGTGATAGCAGCAAGAATGACAAAGAAGGTGGTAGTGAGACCTGCTCTAATGTACGGTTTGGAGACAGTGGGACTTACAAATCGAAAGTAGGCCGATCTGGAGGTGGCAGAGCTAAAAATGCTAAGAATTTTGTTGGGAGTGACCAGGATGGACCAGGTTAGAAATGAGTATATCAGTGGGACAACTCAGGTTCAGCGGTTTGGCGGCAAAGTTAGAAGGACAAGCTAAGATAATTTTGGCATGTGCAGAAGATGGATAGTGGAAAATAAGGACAAAGGATGCTGCTGAGATGGAGGCAGATGATGCACTGTGGCAACCACTAAAAGGAGCAGCCGAAAGAAAAAGAAGAAGACCATTGGAAAAAAATGCACTGGGAAATCCAAGTCACTTATTTTTATAGTCCTCCTATATTGCTGTCATTACACACAGTCACCAATGACTTCACTTGTCCCTTTGTTGAGTATTAAAGAAAGCCACAGGGATAAATACTAGCATTAATTGTGACTGTGTTCCATTTAGGTGAGCCATGTTCAGGGTATTATATACTGATATGCTTAACTGTTTATTATGTATGAGTTGTCCATGCACTTGAGGGCTGAAATTAACTATTGCACTCTCACTAAATAATTCTTCTACATGTTTTACACCCATCATACATTGACTGTCTTTTTACTATAGGGAAGGATCAGGTGGGTGACCTTGGGAGATAAAATCATTTATTTTTTCTTTGTTTTTTAATCCCATATGTCATGAGTGAAATTAAAATCTACAGAAATCCTTCACAAGAATAATTCATATGACTTTTTTGAGTGGTGGCACAAAAATCTGAAATCTTGCCCCAAATGTGATGCTTGCCCAAACTCAGTGTTACTTAAAGCTGACCCACTTTATTCCTGAAACTTTCTCAACCCAGAATCCCCACAAGCTGATGTAAACAGTTCAGAAGTCACTTGCTTCTTGGAAATACAACGAATTTCAATTCATGAGCTGCTAATTTTGATACAAACTGTCACTTTAGTTTATTCATGTTTCCTTTTTACTCCCTTGCCCTGGCTGCAGTGCACATGAGAAGGGTGGCAGTAGAACAGCCCACAGCCAAAACATTGTTCATGGGTATGTGTGTGTTTGCATGTGTGTGTGTGTGTGTGTGTGTGTAGAATCCTCCAGCTTTGCATTGGGATGTGAGTGTCCAACTAGCAGAATGTAGCCTAGTCTCTTTTTGTACACATATTCAGATCATCTCTGAGTCTTCACCATGGCCCTTGGCCTCTTCTGATTTCAGCCAAAACCCCAAAAAGTTAACTTAAATGAGCAAGTGAGCAGAGCAGAGTGGAGAGGGGAACTACTTGTGGACAAACGGCGTGCACTGTTGTGAGTTGTCACTCAATGGCAGGGGTGGGAAATTGATTTTCTAAATGGGCCACATGAGAAACTGGGACTGTGGAGGGCCACACCAATAATCTTATAAAGATATTAAGTTAATATTGAGCAGAATATTGCTGCGACCCTCCACAACAGTCCCAGTTACTCATGTGGCCTCTTCGTAAAATTGATTGCACACTCTTGCTCTAAGGGCTGGAATAATTTAGTGAATTAATTAATTTCCCAAACTGTGACATTACCTGTGGGCAAAAATCATAGCTTTTATGACAGGCAATGAAAACTTTCTGAAGAAACTGAATATAATATGCGTGTAGATACGCTGTAGAACCTCTGAGGTGTCATTTTGATCCATTTTGCAACAAAAGGATCAACAGCAAAGAAGTCATTTCCTGAAGAAGTTTTTATATTTCATCTAATTTTCTAATTCTGAGTAAGATTTGACAAAACAGGTATTTAAGGTTTTTTTTGTTTTTTTTTAAAATAATTCATATCATTGCAGATTGTGAAGTTAAAATGTATGCTAGTATTCACTAATAAACAAAGGATACAACAAACACCACAATAGCTAACACATCTAAGTAATCGTAGAATATAATGGGAAACTGTTGTATTACTTACACTCACTGTGAAACAGACTGAACAGTTCACTGCCTACATTTAAAAAATAATGTTACAGTTGGTTACAACTTTAATAAACGGATTTTTCTAAATGTACAACAGTAAAAGTTTATCACATCATACACATCTGCCTCTGGTTCACTGGACCTGTGGCCTTTCTCTCTCATCCACCATCCACACTGCTTCACCTCAGTCTGCAGCTCTTTACCTCCTCAGCGTACCTGCTCAGCCATGAAATCCATCTGATTTGGCTGCTCTGCTCTGAATTTCACTCTTTATTTGCTTGGATTAGCACCCTACACTCTCTACTCTCTGCTTAGTTTAGCTACAGTTCCCCCATTGCTCTGCAGAGCTAGCAGCCCACCCAGGTCTCCACGCGTTCCATCACAAACTCCTCTGCTCTGACACGCTCTGCCCTGGCTCGCCATCCCATACATGACTCATTCTGCAATAATTATTCATTTATCTATCTACATTCGACTGTGTATTTATTTATCTATCACATAGTGAGCTCTGGCTCATGTTATAGCAGCATTCACATCAAAATGTGTGTAAACAATAAGCATTGCTAGGCAACCGAGAATATTGCGATTGCTACATTAATTAACTTCTATGGGGTCAAAATGGCATCTTCTGTGGTTCTAGGTGTAAGTGTCTGCCATTAGTTACTCAGATTATGGGACATTATGTTTCAGTCCATCAGACGCAACCGGTTTGCACCTCAGATTATCCAGGAGCTCAGTGTTCCCCTGATCCAGATCTGGAAGGAGATCCCGAGGACACCATCTGTCTCTTATGCCCCGGCATTGTCAGGTATGCATACAAGTAAGTAGGGCCCATACAAAATACTGAGTACCATTATGGGTTGCTGCAATGAAATGGCAGCAAAATGAACAAGCCCACTGCATAATTTTTTTCACTTTGATTTTAGGGGTGTCTTTCAGTTCAGCTTTCTGTAGGTTTACAATTTTCATTTCCGTTAAATGATGTGGCATGTTTTCATTCCAAACACAGTGTAGATATCCAGCATAATTTTTTCCCATTGAGATATGAAGTGTTTTCAAAGTGTTGCTTTTATTTTTTGAGCTACCTTCATTGCTTGTAGTTAAAGGTATATGTGGTGGTGTGACAGTCTGATTGCTCCACAGATAAGCATGCCCACTAAGCTCTCACCACTCAGGGAGGAAACAGCAACAACCCCCCCCCCAAAAAAAAAACAACAAAAAAAAACGTACATATTCTGTCAGGAGAGAGACCTGGCTGGCACCCCAGTTCAATAACCCCAAATACTTTACCTAATGAAACCACCACATAAAAAAGTGACGCCCCAGATAGGATCTAAGAAAATTCAATTCAGTTCAATTCAATTCAATTCAAATTGTGCTAAATCACAACAAACAGTTGCCTCAAGGTAGTTTATATTGCAGGATAAAGACCCTACAATAATACAGAGAATCTCTATCAGTTTGTGTCGGGTGTATCTGAGAGGCTTCTCGGCTTTTCTGGAATGGAGGTCTAAAAAAAAAATCAATCACACTAAAATCCTATTGAATCTTGGTTCAGTGCTTACCCCACTAACACCTCTAACAGCCGTAGGTCACCCGAGATTGTAGTCTAACATAAGAGATGGCATGCCAGAACTCACGTGCGAGCTCAACAATACATGGTGAAACACGAAGCAGATTTGTGGGAAAGAGGCATGTTATACACCAATTTTTGCAAAAATAGATGACATCTGTGATCCACTCAAATACATGGAGTGATGCGAGGACTTCCTGGGGATGAGTTCATTGCGTATGGGGCTATTATTTTAGCAAAACATTTGTGTGTGTGTGACTCAATTCGCCCGTGTGTATTGCGATGTGTGTGCAGATTTGTGTGTGTAGTGAGGTCTGTGTGCACGTATTCAGATCCGTGTGTGTAATCAGATTTGTGTAAATAATTCTGCAAGTGTGCGTAAATATTAATGGTTGAAAAGTCTTAAAGTTTTGCTCAAATCACTAAAAATACACACAAGTTGTCAGTTAGTCACCCAGCTTTTCAACCGGCTCTCTTTTCATTCCTGACTTTTGCTACACTTCTACCGCGGCAGATCCGTGCAGTGATTTGTCTGTAATTGAGGGTTAATGCTCAGTACGTACCACCAGGTAGCGCATTACTCAATCTTCCAGCGTCACATTAGTATGCTGGTAGCAGTGGCTGTGCCGATGCAAGGATGGCTCAGATGGACAGATCACAGTGGATTCACTGTGAAGGTTTCCATGAGACTGTATTGTACCTGACCAGATCATGGTGACCGGTGCCCCTCATTTTGGAGTCACAGTAGCAGGAATAAGGAAATAAAACTGCAGCTGGAATCTCTGTTTGTCACCAAGAAATACCTTGGAGAGATTTGAAACAGATAATTAAAGATTAGGCCAGAAAATGAAAAAAATAAGGCTCATATTTTTTACTTCATATTTAGTTGTAATCATTGTTGCAATTCTAAATATAAATTGCTCCAATACAATTCTACACTTTGTGTGTGTGTTTTAATGGAATTTACAATAATAAAATACTTTATTTCTGATGACACTGATGTGTGCATAGTGGTAGCTGCTTGGGTTGAAGATGGCATTTGCTCTGGAAATGGTTAAAGTTCTAATAAAGTTTACTTTTTTGGAACTTTGCTGATAATACCCCAATTTCCCTCAGCTCACTGAATCACAAAATGCCCTAAAATGAGAAGGAGCCAAGTTCATTTAGTCTCCCCAGTGTCACTCAGTATTTGAGACTCTGAAACAATACCTGGTCTCTCCACCGATCTTAGATCATCCAGGAAGCTGCCATTCATTGTTTACACTGATGCCAGTGATTTGGGATTGGGTGCAATTTGGACTCAACACTCAGGGCTTGGGACAGAACAGATTTTTGTCTTTGCCAGCCATACCCTAAATCAAGCAGAAAGAAATTACTCCTCCACAGAACAGGAATGTCTTGCTGTAGAAAAATGGCAATATTACCTGGAAGGAAGGTATAGTTACTGACCATTTTTGTCTGAATTTTTCAATCCCAAAGGCCAAGCAGAAAGGTGATTCAATGGGCCCTCAGTCTGCAGGAGTTCTCCTTTACAGTGGAATAAAAGACAGTGTCATATGCCCTATCAAGAGCACCACTAGAAATCCTTCAATCACTCGTGCCCTTGTGGTGCACTTAGCGGATTAAGTCTCATTCTAGTAACATATTTAATATAGAAGGATTACCAGCCACCTAAGAAGTCTACAAGTATCACCCAATATGCACTACTTCAAAGAGAAAAAGAAAAGTCAAGTTATTAAGAATTATTAATTTTTCAGAACATTATTGTTGATGTAAATGTATGATATGCTCTCTCTTTCTCTTTCTCTCTCTCTCTCTCTCTCTCTCTCTCTCTCTCTATATATATATATATATATATATATATATATATATATATATATATATATATATATATATATGTATATATATATATATATATATATGAGGGTCCTGCACAGTATCTTAGCTGTTCCCAGTATTGTGCTCTTCTGGACAGAGATCTCGGATGTTGTTCCATGAAACTGCTGGAGCCATTCTCCCAGTTTGGCGGTCACTGCCCCAAATGTTCTGATTACCACGGGGACCACTGTTACCTTCATCTTCCACATCCTTTCCAGCTCCTTTGAGCAGCTTCCAATCAGATAAAAGACTCTTAAAAATCCTTAGGAATAAGTTGAGTGACAAAGTCATGAAGAACATGGAAATATAAAATAAAACACATGTGAGATTTAACCAAAGTATACTTCTGAGGAGGCTGTGCTGCCAGTCAGTAGGATTACAGTGAAATTACATGATGAGAACTCATCAGCGTCTCACACAGCTCTTAGCAGTACTTAGAAATGGGGTGAAATAATCACTTTAATCACCATTCTGTGACTAAAAAGCCTTATATGTGATATACGTTTGCTAAAGCAAAAAGTTTGGACACATTTACCCATTCTTTATGGGTACTGTACATGTATAATTTCTCCCCTTATGTCTGTGACAACCCTGGTGACTTCTAAATTGATTGATTGATTTTTTTAATTTTTTCCCCTCCTACTTTTATTTGCTACTTTTATTACTTTAATTTATCCCCTTCTGTCTGTGACAACCCTGGCGACTTCTAAATTGATTGATTGATTTTTTTAATTTTTTCCCCCTCCTACTTTTATTTCCAGTGGCCCTCAGAGTTGAATGATAGCTGGTGCTGCCTCGTTCATCGATCTGACAGCATTTCAAGGTTTTTCCACAAATCCCCAAATGCACGGTCCAACAGTCTCTATGGCATCTATCGTGACTCCCAAAGCCCTACTGCTTGATATATAGGTGCAATATTGTCTTCAGCAGGAGACAGGAATTAATGTAACTGGATCAATGGGGATCACAAGCACTGTGGATAACAATGTGCTCCATGGACAGCACAAATAAAACACACAGAATAGATGGTCAAGCAATGCCACATGGACTGCTTAATTAATGCCAACTATATTTGCACTTTATAGAAACAGAAACTATGTCTTGCCAACACAATGAATCCAGAACAAACCATCATTCTACCTTCACACATACCACAGGTCCACCCTACAGAACATATGTTATAGTAAAGTCAGTAATGTGTGTGTGTATATACAGGGGCTGGACAATGAAACTGAAACACCTGGTTTTAGAGCACAATAATTTATTAGTATGGTGTAGGGCCTCCTTTTGCGGCCAATACAGCATCAGTTCGTCTTGGGAATGACATATACAAGTCCTGCACAGTGGTCAGTGCATGAGTGACCAAAGGTTTGGCTATAGCAGCCCGGCCATGTATATTGACCCTGTGGAGCTCCCGACAGACAGTTTTGGTGGAAACAGGAGAGTTGAGGTGCACATTTAATTCTGCCGTGATATGGGCAGCAGTGGTTTTATGTTTTTTGGATACAATCCGGGTTAGCACCCGAACATCCCTTTCAGACAGCTTCCTCTTGCATCCACAGTTATTCCTGTTGGATGTGGTTCGTCCTTCTTGGTGGTATGCTGACATTACCCTGGATGCCGTGGCTCTTGATACATCACAAAGACTTGCTGTCTTGGTCACAGATGCGCCAGCAAGACGTGCACCAACAATTCGTCCTCTTTTGAACTCTGGTATGTCACCCATAATGTTGTGTGCATTGCAATATTTTGAGCAAAACTCTTACCCTGCTAATTGAACCTTCACACTCTGCTCTTACTGGTGCAATGTGCAATTAATGAAGATTGGACACCAGGCTGCTCCAATTTAGCCATGAAACCTCCCACACTAAAATGACAGGTGTTTCAGTTTCATTGTCCAACCCCTATATATATATATATATATATATATATATATATATATATATATATATATATATATATATATATATATATATATATATATATATATCAAATATATAATACGTGGCTTACATGAACTAATGCTAATTCTACTAATTTATGTTATTTGTGCATCTTTGGCACCTGCTTACTAATTGTTGTAATACATTTTTTGGCTTGGTGGTTTGACAAATTCCACAATTAAGGGCAGAGATGCTTACTAGTTTTTATGATACTACCAATCCACTGCAATGGACCTGCCCAGTAAACTTTGAGAAGCTTTGTCAAGCCAAGATCTCAACATGGGTTGCATGTGGCACCATACAAGGTCTGTGATCATGCAGTTTTTGTATGCTTGTGTCCTTTCATTTGGTGAAATCAAAGATACAGTATGTAGAGCTCTGAAGAGAAAGGGAGACTGAATAAAACAAAGACAGAGAAGAGAAAGAATGAGGAGTGATAATACATTTGAGATGGAAAAAGTGAGTCAGGCAGATATTAAATTATTCTCTTTTGATTTGCAATAATAAAACCATTTGATCACTGGAAATGCCCCCCCCAATGGGAATTATTCTTTCTCCAAACATCCTCCACTACTGTTCCAAGGCTATGACTGCAGGTGAGGAGGGACAGAGTTAAGAATAAAACAATATTTGCTCCAAAGTTAGCACTGCTCAGCCCTGCAGGATGAACTGTGGCTGTATGTCTGACTTCACATCTTTGAAGAATGTGTGTCTTTCTTTAGAGTCACTCGAGTGAGATTAAAATATAAAGATCTTCCTGTATGACTTACAAAACAAAGTATACTGCCAAAACCCATGTGAGAAGACTGCATTTAGTTAAAGATCATTCAGTGATTAGAATGTCAGTTTGCCTTGAAATCTTCCACTTCAAAGAACTCTCCTTTTTCATGTTTGACAAGCTCCAATAAAAGTAAGAAATACTCATATGAAATCAGGATATTCCGTAGCCAGTTGCACATGAAGCTTGCAGTTTGAATATTTCTTGACTGGTTGTTTCAGACTTATCTCTTATTTTAAATTATGAATGTAACTGAAGGAGAAATGAACCCCTTGACTTGAGAAACTGACATTATTGTATGTTTTTGTCGTTGTTAACCAATCTCAGTGATAGGCAGGTCTCTCACTTCTTCCATACATCGTTGCCCTGCTCATTGTTGTCAGCTCTAGGCACGTACATTACTTCCAAAAGTAGCTCGCCATAGTGGTTTTCATCAAATGTTACTCAGACTGGAAGAAATACATTATTAGTTGGGGATTCAGTTTTTTTAGAGTTTATATAGCAGCAGCATGGTGTATGTGGGATTCAGTTCAATTCAATTTTATTTATATAGCACCAAATCACAACAAACAGTCACCTCAAGGCGCTTTGTATTGTGGGTAAAGACCCTACAATAACACAGAGAAAACCCAACAGTCAAAACGACCCCCTATGAGCAAGCACTTTGCGACGGTGGGAAGGAAAAACTCCCTTTTAACAGGAACAAAACCTCAAGCAGAACCAGGCTCAGGGAGGGGCAGCCATCTGCTGCGACTGGTTGGGATAGATAGTTGGGATAGAGTCAAAAAGGACCATAGTGTGTGACAATGGAGGAACATGTTGTTTTCCATCGTTACATGGTCATTGCTTACTCATAAAATATGGAATAGCACCAAATATGTTGAGAATGCCAAGTTCAGTCTCATGGATATCGGTCTGATTATTATATTCAGATCTGAATGACGAAGTGCTTTGGACTGAAAATGGATGAAAACTCACGAAAGCTAACTATTTTATCTGGCATATTGGCCGAAATGGATAGAAACCTACAGTATGTTGCATCAATGACGTCTCATGACGTCTCAACAGAAAGAGTAGCAGTGTATTGTCTTCCATCATGGTCCCTTATTTCTCTGAGAAAGAGATGGAGGTGGTGAGGCTGTGAGATGTTTTTGACTGCAAAGCCTGTCCCGCAAGGCATCAGTCAGTTCCACCCAGCATGCAGTCTCCTTCATGAAATGTCAGATGTGGGCAACAAAAGGCCCAGGCAGCGGCGGACTCACAAGCGTATGAAGGCCTGCACGGTAGCTATGCAGAGAGCGATGGCAATCCGGAGATCAAAGGCAACTGTAACCATTAATAACTATTACTCCTTCTAGCTAGAGCTTGTTGGCCAAATGTTCTCTTTCTGTCATCTTGGCCAAAGCAAACTCTGAATGAATTTGGACTTTAGAGAGGGGTGAAAGGGTACTCCTGGAAAGAGCTGTGTGCATGATAACATAAGAGATTCTTAGTCAGGATAAAAGAACTGCTCTAGGCATCACTTTTCACTGTCTTGTTTTCACAATTGTTGGAAGCCAAACTTGTAATTAAAATTTGATTAACCCACACACCGTCAGTCGCTATTGTCCATTTAAATTCTTTTTCTGGAAATCACTCGCTAGCACCTCCTCCCTAATGACGTAATGCATGCTGTGAAAGCCAACCAGTATGACTGATAAGGGAACAGTGGCTCGGTTATGAAAAGGTAAGATAACTTCTTTATTCCCTAATCTGACAAAATGACCATTATAACAGACAAAAATGTTATGTACTCTGATTAGTATCATACACACCTAGTTTTAATGACTGTTCACACTAGAAAACGAAAACAGAAGTAGTTCTATGTTTATGTATAGAATTACAATGATCTAATCTATTCTATTAGCTTTAGCTTTAGCATAGTCTCCGTTTGTACGTATGTGCTATATTTGAAAACTGTCTTAAAGTTCTTGATTTTACATTTGTGAAGACATTTTATAATGAAGTGTATGGTGAAAAAGTAACACTAAGGACACTTGATCGGTCAATTACCTTGACATCACGATGACCTATTTCATAGAACGCATGAGCTTTGTTGCTCAGTATACCACATTTAACAGCTTAGTAATTTCCTTCCTGCAGCACAGACAGATTTATTGGAAGCAACAGAGAAGTTTCAAATACAAAAGCAGGTCACTGACTAAGAAAGGAAGACAGAAAGGTGGCCCCTCATTCAGCAACAGAGGGAGCTTGGGAGGAGGCGAGCAGCGAGCCTTATAAAAAGGCTGTGCTGAATTAGCGTGCAGCAGCAAAGAAAGCAGGATGGAAAGAAAATGGAAAGAAAGAAACAAGAGAATGGGAGAAAGGAGAGGTTCTGTTTAACTGAGTTTTATAAAAAGCTTGTAAAAAAAATAAAAAAAAGAAGAGACCTCTGTGTCTTTCCCACACAGGTCATCACAGAAAGGTCCTTTCCACTTGAAAAGGAGTTGGTGCTGAATAGACTCGAGGTCCTCTTCAGTCTGTTGAAGAAACCTTCCTGCTTTTATTGGAGGAGGGCCAAAGACTCGAGTTCAAGAGTAGCGGACTGAAAAAGGGTAAAGAAAGAGATGGAAAGAGAGGGGAAGAAAAACTGAAGAACGAAGGATGAAAACAAGAATCGCCAAATTAGAAAATTTCAACAAAAGTGAGGAGAAATTGAGGGCATGAAATTTCAACAGTCATATTTCTCCGACAAGGCATTTTTTTTGTGACTGTAGCTGGCCTAAGCTTGTTACAGGAAAGAGATTCAAAAGTAAAGTACAAAACTTCATAGTGTATCTGCAGTTGGAACATAGCAGAGATTGGTCAAGCGGTTGCACAGACTTTCAGTAAGAATGTGGCTGCATAAATTAGAGCACTGTGAAAAAAGAAAGGTCTTTAAATGTATCATACATGCACACATTTAAGGTGCTCGACACAGCCCATTTTCCCAAACGTGGGAATAGATGTACAAATTATTGTGCATATTTACTAGTGCACATACAGGTCTCCTATTTATTTATTTTTTAAAAGTTGCATTAAACATCATATAATAACAGGGAACATCCGCTTCTTGACATTTAGGGACACATTTGAAGCAAAAAAAGGATGTTCTGAATGACTGCAGTGTGTATGAAAGCTTTTTCATGAGAGCTGACCTGATGGAGAATGCTTTGTAGCTCACTAATGATGGGAAATGATGGGAAATGGTGGCAACATGGTGTGCTAAGAAAAAAACTCTTTCACTTTGTCTCCTTTCTTGGCTGTGGAAGACATGTCAAGAGCAAGCATTTTGCCCTGACAAAGAACCATTCACATTTAAATATTTTACCCCTGAAAGCCCACCCTGACTTCTCTTTATCTTTCAGATGATGTGAATGACAGCATGCTTTTTGAAAAATTCTTTCATGAGTTGTACTTTGCAAGTTTTTGGTTGAAGAGAACTTTGTCAACTTTTAACATTTCCACCCAGCTGAAAAGCAATAAAAAGACAGAAGCAGGGGACATCCGTCCATCCATCCATCCAACCATCCAACCATCCCATCTCCATTCTTATCCAGTCCTGAGCTCAAGAAACACTGTCAGGTGACCTTGTATGTATAGAAGCCATGTATAATAGTCTATATAAACATGTATGTAGCCTCCATGATGTTACCTGTCACCATGGCTGTTTTGTTCCGAAAATAATCAAATGTAGGCTATGCCAAGCATCACCTACTGTGAGCAAGCTGTACAAACTGCACAGGTACAACACAAAAACACACATCTGCTAATTAGTGCAACAGTAACAGACTAAATAGGTAAATGCACTGGTTCTTACATGTCTCATTCACACAAGCACTTTTCACTCTCAAATGCTTTCTATGTAGCACATGTTCACATTCTGATGAATGCATCAGGGAGCAACTTGGGGTTTAGTATTTTGCCCAAGGATACTTTGGCAAACAGACTGGAGAAGCCAGGGATCAAACCACCAACGTTCCGATTAGTAGGTGACCTGCTCTACCTACTGAGCTATAGCCACCCTGTTAAAAAAAAAAAAAGTATGAATGAGGGAACCATCTATTCATGCTGAGCTTTGTGTCAAAGAAACAGGCTCAGGGTGGTTTAGATGGATGGAAACCTTTTTTTTTCTTTTTTTTTTTCTTCTTGCAGCAACATGCAAAGAGTTTGATTCATTTCCCACACTGCAGCAGCCAGTGGCTTCAGTTCCTTATGGAAAATAGCTGTATCTGTTTGCCAGGTATCCTTGTTTTAACATGCATCTGTGATTCTCTTTAAGATATATTTCGCACCTTGTTCAAAGCAAAGATGTCTTGTTACTAATGCTTACTGCTTCTCCACTCTGGGTTTGAGTGCAGTACCATTGCGGCTTAAACCAGGGAAATTTTGGTACTGAATCATTTTCGGCAGAGCACATTTGTCTTTTCTCAAAAATCTTGCTGTTTTTTGCTTAAGCGCTCTCTCTGACCCCTCTCTGTCCTGTAAATCTGTTGCTGTATCATCCAGGGCAGCACCTCCTGTGTTGGGTTATTCTTGCCACAGTTTTAGGACTGTGCACCAGCCTTTTCCACTTAGCCTCCTCCACACCGGAGCTACAGTTTAACACATCAGCAGCAGCCATTTTCACCCCTGTTTATTGCCCCTGTCCACTAATGGACAACATCACACACAAGACAAGTAGTTTAATTTCAATTTTTAAAAGTTTCATGAACTGTCAATGAAAGACAGTGATTTTACATATTTAATAATATTTTAAAATGTACATTGTATTGGTATTCTCAACAGTACCTCTAGGATTTCTTTGCTGCCTACAAACTTTGGTTAACAGTCGATAACCTGCACTGCCACAGAAATACATGATTGGAAATCCAACCATCCATCAGCACATCCACAGGGAAAATAGATGGATGTGTGCAACAAGTCAAAAACAACGGGAGCCTCTGAGGAAGAGCTGCCGCACCTTTTGGAAACCTTCTTTCTTTGATTTGGTTTTGAAATCCTGTGGATTTTTTTTCAGTTTGAGTAAATTACTTTATTACTTCACTTCACAGAAGTGAGAAATTAGGAAGCCAAAATATAAGTGAAGGATACTCCAATGTGGAGAAAATTTTTTTTAACTTAAATCTCAGTGTTGCAGCCAGGGGCAGCATAAAGGTGACCTCCTTGGACTGTTTTGTTAGATTTAGTTTCCTTGTTTCCCACTGAGCTAGTGTTCTGTCACTAGTTAGCAAACATGAACTTATGTAAGTGTATTTGCAGCAACCAACCAATTTAGTGATGTCATGTTCTGTACTCACACATGCTCTCAAAGAAACTTTCAACACTTACTTTTTCAAATTCAGCTTCATGAACAGTGTTATGACTGTATGGTGGTGTATGGTGGTGTAAATTAGCCTTAAAACCTGTAGTATTTGCACTCTTGTCCATTCACTCAATAAAAGTAAAAGTAATGTCCATTTCCCCTCAAAAGTTGTGCACGAAAAAATAATGGTCTTTCATCTACAAACTATGCCTCAGGAAATGCTTTCACTGCCATGAAATTTTGGCACACACAGTCTTCATCATCATTATAACTTTGCTTCATTATTCTGAGATATCACAATTTGTGATTTTATACCTACACTACAAGTGAGCAGCACTAAAGAACCGGCACATTAGTGATTTCTGCTGTGGCTCCATTAATTTAATTGTTTTCGAGTTCACATATTTAGTAGCTTAGTCATTTATTTAAATTCAAAAACAGGTCTCTTAAAGAAATTAACAAACTGCACCAGATTCAACGCAGATTTTTTTTTCCGTCAGCAGTCTCTCATTTATGTTTTATTACTGAATTACTAATAAGCAATAAAGTGACTGTTAGAACAGAATCTTGATTCAACCTGTCCACAGTACATAAAAACTCATTTAGTAAGTGGTATGTAAAAACTTTTCCCTCAATATTATTTTCTGACAAACAAGAAAAAGTCTTTTATGCTCCCATTTCATTTTTTTTTCTTTTTTGGTATCAAAAGAGGAATGAGCTAGTTAGTATGAGCAGTGATAGCTCCAGAGACACAGAAGATCACCACCTACACAAACTCGTGAGGGACAGACCATCAAAGGAAAAAGACATCTGTGTTTGACTTGTGATAAATGCCCACTGCTGTAGGGTTTTGCTGCCAAAGACAGAGATAAAACTCTATAAGATGTAACACTATACAGTAACCTTAAACCTATAATGATGCTGAGAATTTAACATTATTGAAATAGGAAAGATAAATCCCCATTAATTGTATTATACCAGAATATTTCACTGTTACATATCCCCATATTATCTTATCTATTTCTGCTAAGATATAATTAGATTCCCTATACTTGGTCTTTTCATTTTATCCCTGCTGTATCTGGACCAAAATAGCTGTGCTTTATCCCCTCTAAATCCCCCTTCTTTTTCTCATTTGTTTTCCCATTTTTATGGCAATTCATCCCTTAACTCTCTCTTATTTCACCGACTTTGTCACTTTGTCAATGCTTTTTTCCTCCTTAGTATGAAGATAAGAAAACCATGGTGTCCATATGTAGTAATGGTGTGATGAGGAAACTCGCACACCATTGCCAAGATGATCTACACTTTTGACTGTATCATAAAAGCATATTTGACAGCAGAGACATTGGTTTTGCCAAATGAACTTTTGACGATGAGAGCAATTTCATTGATGGAGTCATAACTTTAGTACTAACGGACTGACTTTCTCAGTGTTACAATAAAAAAAAATGATCTGCAAACTCTATCAAAGAGATAATCATTAATATGCCTTCAGGGGGTTGGCAGCCCAAAAAAAAAAAAACCTTATACTAATGTCAGAGTGCAGAAAATCAATCCAACATTTCAGTCTGGCACTGACACTCTCCCATTCCACTCTTTGCCATTTTCATATTAATTATACTGCATGTAATTGAAGTAATTGAGTAAGCTGACGTTTTAGCTCAGTACTGGTGTTGCTACATTGCAAAAAAGAAAAAACCCAGAAAACTCAAAATATGAAGTGAACTTGACTCGATACATTTTGGAGTTTTCTCAGCCTTTGGTTGTTGTTACTGCCTTAACTCAGATTTACACATTTAAACACAAGCTCTGGCAACTTGAATTTTCTTGTCTGCATACACCTTGCTGGTCTTGATCTCAGGGCCTTTCACATCTTAGGTAAATGCACTGGCCACACACTGTTATGTGACAGCACGTAACAGAAACACTGTTGTTTGGGGCAATTGTTACACTGCTAATATCCAGTGTTTGCAGTACATTTTCAGTGAAATGATGGGGTTGCACAAATGAATAATGCCACTAATTTGTTTTTCAAAGGCAAAGAGCGCTTGCATACTGAAACCTAAAGTCTGTGTCTGTGCACTTCCATTTCCTGTGAACACTGGCCAGTTAAAAGCTGGGCATCCAATCATGTTTTACTAACAATCAAATTAAGTGCTACTCAGATAAGTGTCATGGGTCAGCTGTGTGGCAGGCAGGAGATAATAATAATAATAATAATAATAATTTAGATTTATATAGCGTCTTTCAAGAAATCCAAGGACATGGGCCAAAGAGTGTAAATAAACAAAGGTAAATATCCATCCATCCATCCATTCGCTTCCACTTATCCTGTTTAGGGTTGTGGGGGGGCTGGAGCCTATCCCAGCTGACATAGGGCGAGAGGCAGGGTACACCCTGTACAGGTCGCCAGCCTGTCGCAGGGCCAACACTGAGAGACAGACAACATTCACACTCACACTCATGCTCTCATTCACACCTATGGGCAATTTAGAGTTTCCAATGAACCTAAACCCAGTAAGTGCATGTCTTTGGACTGTGGGAGGAAACCGGAGTACCCAGAGGAAACCCACGCAAGCACGGGGATAACATGCAAACTCCACACAAAAGTAAATAAACAAAAACAAAAATAAACGAGTAAATAAATAAGTAGAGTAGAGATTAAGATTTGAACAGGTGAGTTTTTAACAGTTTCTTGAAAACGTCCAGTGATGGGGCGTTGCCAAGCTCAGAAGGGAGAGAGTTCCAGAAGGTGTGGGCTTGTCACAGTGAAGGATCTGTCCCCAAAAGTGTGGAGGTTGGTGTGAGTGAAAGAGCGCAGACCCATGGCAGAGGACTGAAGTGTCCAAGACTGTTTGTCTGGGTGAAGGAGGTCTTCTTTAGTCTCCTTCTGTAGTAGTATTCTGTGGACTTCAGAAATCCTTGCTGTACAGCTTTGAAGAAAAAAAAGTGTAGTAGGTGTACTGGGTGAACTATTGGGTGTTCTTTTGGAATAACAAGCTTTCGCTTGTTGCCAATGGCAAATTTTTAATTTGGAGTCAGATAGATTTGAAATAAACAGTTACTAGTTTTTACTAGTTACTAGTAATTTTGTGGGGTAGCTCATACAGACAACTATGTGATGTTTTGTTTGGTAGAGATGGCTAGTTCCATTATCCCAACAGGACAAGAGGAAAGTTAACATTTATTTATAAGACAAAGTAATACCAAATCACTGGCCAGAGAAACTATTCATCTTCAACACACATCAAAACAGATGCAGACCATGGAATAATAATAATAATAATAATAGGTACATTTTTTTCCTGAACATTTTTAAAGCGTCTTGCTTTTTGAATAGCATTGTGTAAACAGCATATTCATTATAAACATTAATTTTCATCAAATAGTGACTATGTTAACCTCTTAACATACAGTTACTGAGGATGCCAACATTCCCTAAGACTAAACAGCTCACTGACAACCTGGTGGATGTTAGGAAGTTAATTTTATGGAACAGGAAATATTGAACGATATAACTGCTACAGCCCTGAAGACCTGAAATACTGGCAGTTGAACCCACAAGGTAAGTCAGCAGATTATGTGGCTGAACAGGGTGAAAATGTCCAAAATAGTTGGACAGCTGGAGTGAAACAGCTGTTGATTATGCTTTTCATGGCAGACAGTTTTAACATATATGGAACCACAAAATCGGGGACAATGCTAAATACTGTAGCCTATTAAATGCCTCCTTCCAGTTCCCAGAAGGGATGATTGCATCTGCTGGGTCTGTACTGGTCAGAGCATACTGTCATGAAGTGCAGGTAATCATGGGATGTTTGATGCTCACATTTCAACACTGTGTCAAGATTCCAAAGTGTAGAACACTTCTCCAAAGTGTGGATGAAAGCACCCATAAGACCATGGCTGAGTGAGGATTTGTTGTGTTCTAGGCAGGCAAGGCACCAGCATTCCCATTTTTTACAAACCAGGCGTTTGGCCTGGGCCTTGTAATTACTGAGTCTGTTTTTCATCTACCAATTCTATTTATTGCAAGCAGACACATGCACATGTATAATTTATTATTATTTTTGCTGTGGAATGTGAAAACCAATATAGGCTATCCATTCACTTAAACACCAAGATCCAAAGTGTAATTAAATAAATATTGGCTTATTCAAATGATTGACTGTCATATAGATGAGAGAAAGAGAGGAAAAAAGAGACTGCTGGGTGAGATTCACTGACTAATGTATACTGCAGAGAGAGAGAAGTGCACTGTGCTGTAAATTCATTAATTATCTCAATAAAAACCGCCCATGGTTTCAAGCAGAAAAATAAATCAGGCAGAAATCTTCAGCTCTCACTCCGTAATGTTTTTTGCAGCATCAAGTGACTTCATCTTCACTCTAACCTGCAGGGTCGGCAGCAGTCCATATGAACTGGACGGGCAACCAACTTTGACAAACAGGCACTTCGCCATTTCAAAAGACAACAAAAAAAAAATGCTATGCATATTGTGGCAGCCCAAGGGGAGGGGCCACCAGTGTAAAGACTTATGGGCCTGCTTGTGCTGGCTTTCATGTATTGAGCTACAGTGTAATGTCAGTTATTCCAGTTATATTGTGCTGGTCTCTCACTGTTATTATTAGTTTGTAATGTGAATTTTACCTGTTTGTCTGGTATTGAGTGTGGTTAATAATGGGCCACCATGACTGAGACTGCTGTGGCAGCTAATGACCTCAAGTCACTGTTCCTATTTGTGGTTGTTTGTTTTTTTCTTTATGTTAATAATATGCCTATATGCAATTCTGGGGTTGAGTGGTGCATGGAACACAGGAACTACAAATGTCAAATGAGATCAGTGTTTCCTCCTTCCACCTGAGCTCACCACAATGGTGTCAAAAGTGAGATTGGAATAGCCTTCCAGAATGGAGAGAAAGATCCAAGAATTGGAACAAGCCATAGAGCACAGCATTTGTTCTCTGGGAAACTTGATGCAGCAACAAGGACGATGAGCCAGTGATGCAAGTTTTACAAGCTGCCCTGATGGCTCTAGTGGACCATGACTCAGTAGCCCTCAAGTGGCAGGGAAGACAAGTAAAAGTCTGCTGTATGCAATGGATGCTGAGCCACTTCCTAATGGAGCAGTTTTTCTTACGAGCCACCCCCCACTGGTGCCCATGCCCAGCGCACAGCGGCCTGCAGCAATGCCCAAAACACCAGCCAAGCTGCCAAAGCACAATGGGTTGACACCACTAGAGCCCTATCTCTCACAAGTCCACATGCAGCAATGTACAGTGACTAAAGTGATTAAGAAACTGTGACACACCTGGCCGTGGCATTGGAAGGGAAAGCACTGCAGGTGCTTCTCGACCTAGCCCCAGCAGAGCAGCGAGGCCTCCAGGCCCTTACCAAGGCACTGGAGATGTAATCTGGGCAATGCCAGTTTTTAATTAATTGTCAGGAAAAAAAATAGTTTATTGTTGATAAAGAAGGGTAATAAATGTCTATGCATGTGTAGTTAAAAGAGGCAAAATAGGCTATCATCTACAGTATTCCACATACTGTAGATGAAGAACTATTTAATCTGCAGTATACTTTCCTTTTAGGCTTCATTACTGGAACATATCACCAATACAGCACGACAGTTTAATTGATTGAGGTGCAGTTAATTACATACAGTGCCAGAAAGCCCCCCCCCAAAAAAGGCCAGGGATGACCTTCTCACCCCTATTAGCCTTGCCTTGAAATCAATATGTGAAGTTGAGGGAATAAGGGGGTTACTGCCATTGTTATAGGGTGGGTGATGAACTGCAGTTAGAGAGAAGTTGAGATAAAGTTTATATAAATTGTTTTGGGATTATTAAAAGGTTCTGATGGAAGGCCTTTTGAGAACAATATTTTTGACAAGGGGAAACAAGAAAGGAAAGTAAGAGGAAAAAGAAGAATACAAGAGTGAAAGAAAGCCCACGATAACATATCTTTGGATCTGCTGATAAGAGCACTCATCCCTTCCTTCCTTTATTCTGCTTAGACACTTAATTAAAGGACCTCAAAATAGAGGTGACCACACCTGGCCTGGGTTATTCATCTAGATTTTACATCAGTTAAAGAGCAAGAGAGTTGGGGAAAGTTTCCAGCATGCAAACTTTGTTCCTTTTTTAATGTCACCGCACTGATTCCATAAATATAAACTCAGAGAAACAAGTCTTTTCAGCATTTTTACAGTATAAAATATCATTATGGCTAACACATGCATTACATGTTAATTAGTATTCAAAAGGTGCCCTCCTTTTAAAGTCCTCCCCTACCACACATTGTCTCCCACATATACCCCCTGACACGCACACACACACACACACACACACACACACACACACACACACACACACACACACACACAAAACACAGTAACATATGGCTTTACTTTTCCCCTGTTCAGTGGCATCCATCATAGAAAACACCACTCCATCTCCTGCATTTACAATGTTGCAGCCACAGCAATCCTAACATGTTATGCAGAAAAGGGCTGAACAAGCATATTTTAAGTCTAAATTAAAGCGTGAGCACTGCCAGAAAAGTTGAGGTCAGTTCTCTTAGAAAGTTCAGCAGGCATGGGCAGAGTAATTAATGTGTTTCAGAGATAAAACTGTAAATTAAGCACCTGACCAACAGAAGCTGATAGATGCTACTGATGAATGAAGAATATGATGTATGATTTTAAATTTCACACAAAGGGAAAATGATTGCTTCTGAATAGACTCGGGCTCAAGACGGTGATTTTTCTTTTTTGAAAATCCACATTACATAACTGGAGGCTTGGCTGTAGAATAAGTTGTAGGTATGTAAGCCAAGAGATTGTGTTACAGTTTGGACCTTTGTGTTTTGTATTTTGTTATAATAGTTCAAAGAGAGCCCACAGCTCTCTCCTGCAGGACATCTGTAAAGGTGGAATAATGTGTGCAAATGTGGAACTGAAAAATCAAACTCTGGTTTGTTGTTGGCTAAATGCTGTAAATACTACACTGTAAATTGAGCACTTATTAGCAGTTAGAAGAGTGATTTAGGAGCTTGCCATTTGTTTACATTTTGCTTTATTGCTGTTGGTTTGGGTGTTTTTCAGCTCTACTGAACTTTTTTCACTATTGTGCAACTGGACGTTCTTGGGAGTAAGACAAGTGGGTGGAGTCACACACTATGCTCTCTTTTTTTAAAACTCACCGATTTGCTGTGTTTTCACATGCCTTTTACTTTTGCCTTCATTCGTTGGTCAGATTTAGGCACTCTCGGTTTGGTTTAGTTTCTTAAAACTACTTGTTTCTGGTAAGTAAAAGACTGGTTTGGGTCCAAACATGCACTTCACAACAGCAACCCTGTACAATTAAAAAAAAAAGATGACATAAGAGGGACAGATTTGTCTTACTAATCCCACATCCTGGTGCTTTAGCAGAAGCTTTGATCTGGAATGAGAACGGCCTGTGAAGACACCCACAAACCAATAACAGCTCCACAAATGTAAAGCCAAAATAAAACTCTCTGGGCTGGATGGATATGAGACCATCATGAACATTTTGGAATGTAACATTACCAGTCAAGACTTTTTTTGGCTTTAGTTTAAGCTCTAAAAGGCTTTATGCATGTTTAAATTTGCTTTTCAAACTCTATGAGATAGCCAACCAAGTAAAAGTAAATTTATGTAGAAATAACAATATAACATCAGCAAGTGTTTTTTTTTTTAAATATTTTTTATTTACGTGGCGTGAACAGCAATATTAATTAGAAATGCAATTTAAAGATTAAACCATCCCATCACACATATGTTTCAGCTGATGGTAGATAGTAGCAGTCAGAAGGATTGTACAGCATACAGACATTGATTTTATTTCCAGAAATGCTTCAAAAGGGGGAAAAAATATTGTTATTTATTTGTTTCATTTTGTAAGGTGGGAACATAAACTAATATCCAACCTCCATTTTTCTCAACAGTGAAAAAGAGGTTTTATGTTTTCTGCTTTCAAGGAGGCACTCTGAAATTAGTGCCACTCTGACCCCGGAGGCATCAGTTTGGAGCTAAAAAGTACTTTACTTTGCAAACCTGTGCAGGCAAGAGAAAAAAAACAGTGTTTCTCCATTGACAAAGTTAAAAGTACTCTGCTTCTGGCATTAAAAAAAAAAAAAAACTGAATCGTGTCCTAAGGCTATGCTGTCATTTGTGTCTCCCTTTGTTCCTTCCTGATATGACAACAGTTAATAACGAATAACAATATCTGCTTGGGGATAGAGATGTCCTGATGTTACTGTGGAAAGTGGCATTGTCCTACTTTTCCTGTGTTTTCAGTGTGGGAATAAGCACACCGAGCTCTTGAGTAAGGTCTTCCTTTGCTTTTAAGCACTTTCAGTCCTTGGTGGCACGGGTTCTACAAGATGTCGCAAACCTTACTTTGACATTCTGCTCTATTTTGACATAATTGCATCACCTTCTTTCTGCACATTTCTCAACTGCACATTTGTGCTGCCAGCCTCGCCTTCTACCATATTCCATAGATGTTTACTGGATTTCGATCTGGTGACTGAACAGGCTACTGAAGTCCACTGACAAGGTGTAATATTCTGCTGGAAGTATGTATTAGTTAGCCATTTTCTAATGGTTAACTGTGGCCCAAGAGTGCCTGCTGAATAGCACCATTTATAAGACGCACATCAGCAATTATTTGCATTGCACTATGTGACAAATAAAAGAGCAATAAAATCAGGTGTTGGCAATCAATCCTCTAACTTATGCAGGTTCTGGTTCAAGGTAGGCTGCCACTTGCAGCTGACGTTAAATGCAGAGGAAGGATCAAACTGGCGGCTGCAGTCCAGGGCAGCGGAATGTGATTCTTTCCGACCACAGGATGAGAGTCAGGGAAGAAGAGAAAGGGAAAACCTTGGCAAACAATTTCAAAATAAGAATAATAAATCAATCAGATATATTTCATCAGCACTAATACACCTAGCAAGCATGCCCAAGTAAAAACTACTGCAACAGTGTGGCATCAAAAGATGATTCAATCGTCAGCTCCAATCAGTTTGGAAATTCTCCTCTGATAATCCCAGCTACTTGAATCCACCAAGTCACTGGGATAACATTTTTTTTGTTTGTTTTATGCGAACATTAACTAAATCTCCTCATGTGCAACTGACAAGCTGTATGTATATGCTGCAACTTGATTGATTTAAACACAAATAAGCAGTGATCCCAACAAAGTGCTCAGTGAACTCTCCACTAATATAGCCATTACTCTTAGGGTAGCATGGGATATAGGGTTAAGTAAAGGGTTAAGGCTTTAATATCGTCAGTCTGTTCTAATAATGAAAACAAAAATTAAGTGGTCATTATTTCCTGTGTACAGTAGATTTTAGTATACGTATAGATAGATAATAAAGGTTCAACCATTGTTGAACTGCACATTCCATAAAGCAGAGTTTTGATGATTGCATGTTTATAGGCTACTGACCATGCTTTTCAAACATGTGTCTTTGCAGCATGCACTGAAAATAAAGTACATTATTGTACCTTTAGAGGTACAGTGTCTTACCAGAAGAGACACAAACCCAGCCTCAGGGGGTCACAAGCACAATGTACTCCTCTTGCTAGTCCCAAGCCTAGATGAATGGGAGGGTTGTGTCAGGAAGGGCATCTGATATAAAGTCTGTGCCAGATCAATCTCCTGGGAAATAAGGCTGCAGCTAAAGTACCGATCTCATAAACTGTTCACATCAACCAGGTCACCAGTGATCCCTCTAAAGGTGAGGGCAGAGTGAGGTAATATTCTGGTGAAAATTTTTGCAAACTAAAAGATTTTACTACTGAAATGAAGTTGTAATAATTCAGCTTGACATTCAATGTTTTCTGTCAACAGTTTACCCACTTGGGTTTCCCAAACAGGCAAAAATTCCATAAAAAGGGGTGGACAATAGCATAACCCTAACCCTAGAGTGGTCACCTATGACCTGGTAAATGTTAAGAGATTAATGTAACAGTATAAAAAAAAAAAGACTTTTCAAAAGAGGTGCAAAATCGAGTACACGGTAACCACTCACTCTAGACACAGACTGTCTTTTGATATTGCACCTCTCAAGGTGCACAGTTACCTTGAAGTCCAGTAATCGGCTCTAGGGGGAACGTTCATGAAGGTTATACCTGTAGTAACAAAAAATGGACTCTTATATTACCCCTATTTGTAAGTGTATGTGTGTTAAAATAAAATGGAGAAACTCAGTGCTTCTAAGCTCTGACTCTAAACTGCAGTGACTTCCTTGAGGCAGGGATTGTCAGTTTATATAGGAATATGAGTCTATAGACATTTTGGCAGGCCTGGGTGGATTAAGAGAGCAAAGGAGAAGATTTGATGAGAGCAGAAAGTTGAAGTGAGTGCATTAGAAATTCTGATTGATGAACAAAGCACATTCGCCTGCCATCAATCCCCCTGCTGCTCATTTCTGTTAAAACTATACAGTTGTACCATTTTCATTTATATTTCCTTCCTTCTCTAGGGCCACTTTTCTTTTTCCCATTTCACCAATTCTTCTGTTGCTTGCTACATTTCCTCTTACTCTCCTCTGCCATTACTCTCACTTGACAGCCTGCATCCTTTCTTCTTTTTTCTTTTGTTAATTCAAGCTTTTTTTGCTACCTTCACTATCTCTTCCTGTCAATTCTCTGGGGATTATCTGAACCAAAGCATCCTGCAGCTCTTTCACTAAGTAGCCTCATAACTGCTACAATGCCTCGGCTTTAAAGTCTGTTTGGATGGAAGGAAGGATGGAAGGGAGGATGGATGGGAAAGCAGATTCTTTCTGCTCATGCTGAGGCCACTGTTAGATTGTCCTCTTCCCTGCTGCATCACAACAGGAAAGGAATGTAATGTTCTTTGATCTCCTCTTTCCATTGCTCTTCCTCTCTCATGCACACTCTCTGAGTACAGATTATAGGGCTATGTAAAAAATTAAATACTCCTAGGGTTTGCCCTTCAACCTCCATCTGCTCTTTAAAGTCTCTTCCCATGTGATCTCTTCATCCATCACAACCTCCTTCTAACATAACCCCTCCTTCTTTTTCTTCATCTCCCCCTACAACTGCAGCACATTGCCATGTGTACATTAAAATGACCAAAGGAAAACTTTTATCTCCAGTCGCTCATCTTTCCTCTCTTTCCTTACGGCCATCCACCACCTAATGGTCCTAACCTTTGGGCTTGTAAAGGTCAACATCCATAAAGCGGGTACAGCTACTAGCCATTAGCAGGGGACTCCCAGTGGTATGTGTTTGTGTCAATTTCCAAATGATTTCCAGGACGTATTTGTGATGATTTGTGCAGATTATTTGTGAGGAGTTTTACACAAAGTTCCTGTGGCTAGCATTGAACTGACACTGTGTGTGTGTGTGGGGGGGGGGGGCTGCTTTGAAAATGACATGCCACTTACTGTGCATTAAAGTTAGGTGAGCTACAGCTCTAGCATGAAATTACATTTTAATGCCAACCGACTCTCTGGTTTTCTTTATGTCATGTGCTGCTGCATCTAAAGAAAGAAGACTAGTGCAGTTTTCATGCGTTGAATTATTATCCTCATACACATAAATTAGAAATGTCTGGTAACTGCACCTATGTGGGGCAAAATAGTCAAATAATGCATGCATTGGTTTTCTGTGTCCAGCAGATGGAGTGTAATCAAACTGGGAAAGTGTAGCTTGTCCTGACAGAGCATATTTCTGATTGTTTGCTTACAAGATTGGGCCATACTTTGGCTATAAATGGCACTGTGCAAATGATTAAACATATTTGCTTTTATTTGCCCCCTTTTGCTCATTATTTTATTGATTATTTTATTAGTTTCTGTTAAATCTGTAGGCTCTCACTGGGATTAGTCTCAGCTATTGTTGCTTAAGAAACAGTGTGGACAAAAGGATACTGTAGTCTAGTCAGTATGGGCAAAGGACAGGTCTATTTGCATAAAAATATCTATAGCTGTATTTATACGCTGAAAATACCTTCTTTCTTAGGGAGATGGAATCATCATAGAGTGTACATGAAAGAGAAACATCATAGTACAGTATAAGTCATAGACGGAGAAACAATTTAATAAAATCTATAAACAATTTAATAAAATGTACTTTTTCTGATTGCCTAGGGTTAGGGTTAGAGTTGGGGTTGGGTCAAGTTAAATGTTTAAAAATTACAGCCATTTAATGCATGGTGCCCCACTTGACTTTGATGTGGTTGTGGCTCAAGATGAAGAGGAGGTTGTCTACCAAACATAAAGATGGTGATTTGATTCTTTAGTCTGCATAGTGAAGTATCCTTCGACAAGATAATGACCCCCTGAGCGGCACTGATGCATTCAGTGCAGCTCAGGGCTCGGACTAATCACAGTAAGTGTGTGTGTGTGTGTGTGTGTGTGTGTGTGTGAATGTTAAATAAAAAGTGTCTATTCCATAGGAACAAATGCTTTTGTGATGTTTGGAGTACAATCTGCTTTGAGTGAGTTGGGTTTTTTTTGTTTTGTTTTTTTGCACATTTGTCACACATTTTTAAGATAATCAAACAAATTTTAACATTAGACAAAGATAAGCCCAGTAAATACAAAATGCAGTTTATAAATGATGATTACGTTTATTAAGGGGGATAAAAAGCTATTTAAACTTACCTGTTCCTTTGTTGAAATATTAATTCCCCCTCCCCTAATCATTATATTCACAAATTAACTTTAATTAACCACATTTTTTTGGAAAGCTAAGTTCTTTTGAATCAAGAAATCAGAAAAATTCTCTGCTCAGACTCCGCTGAATGCTGCAGATCTGATTGGAAGAAGCTTCACAGTGCAAATGGATAATGACCCAAAAATCATTGTAAAATCAACCCAAGAGCTTCTCAAGGCAAAGGAACTGAATATTAAATAATCAAGTGAACCATCTGATCTCAACCCATTTTTCAGTTACTTGAGACAAAACTGAAGGCAGAGAGACCCACAAGCAAGAAGTAAGTGAAGTTGGCTGCAGCAAAGGCTTAGTAGAGCATCTGAAGGCAGGAAACAAAGGTTCGGGCAGTCATCAATGACAAAGTATTTTTTATGCAAGTATTAAAAACAATCCTTATATTTAAAGTTATGTTAGTTTGTCCAATTACTTTTGAGCCTCTGAAAATGGGGGAATATGTATAAAAATGTCTGTAATTCCTCATCAGTTAATGCAATATTTTTGTGAAATTTGCTAAATTAAAGCAAAAAATTCTGCACATCAATTGCATTCGGATTGTTTGATTTCAGATCAACTGTGGTGGTATACAGAGACTAGATTACACACATCATTTAAAAAATTGTATGCACAGATTTGTAACTAGCTAACAGCTAGCTGTTTTTTTTTTTTCAGGCAAGAACACAAAACAATGCCACAACACATGTTCTTGAATGTTAATCTATCATCTTTACCATAGAAGAATTCAACATTGTTTGTCATCAGCACCATGACAAACAAATTGTCAAAATTTATCAATAAACACTTTCTCTCTACCACCACATTTGGGTCATAAAACAATTTGGGAAATTTTACTGAAAAATCCTGCACATGCAGTTTAAATCAGCAATAACTTATTTTTTTCTCACTAACAGCGCATTGGTGTGTCTTCTGTCTATAGTGCTCATCTATAACCTTTAATCTGTTCATCTGTAACCTACAAGCTGAGCTGAGCCTCTCAGTTCTTGTGTAACAGTGACATTGACAGTGAGAGTGGGAGGATGGTCAGTCCTTCTAGTCAGTCCAGCATCTTTTAGACTCCTATTTAATGTGCTCGGACTCATGCATTTATTGCACTATGCTGAAAGAACATCAGGGATAACCTCATATGTGTGGCCCTTTGAGAAATATTTATCAGTGAGGTCTGTGACTGAGACTGAGCCTGAAGGGACAAGAGAAAAGCAAGAATCCAACAAAGCGGTTCATAACTGTAAACAAAAAATAATACTTCTAGAGCAACAAAAGGAGACTTGATCAGTAGACAAAACTATTTAACTAAATATTAAATCTTCTTGATGTGTGCTTAAATCAAGGCCATAAAATGCTCAAAGAACATGCACAGGGATTTATGGCTTATCACATTCAGCATCAAGAGTTTATGCTGACAAGTCAAAATAGGCCAAAGGGAAGTTCTATAAATTGTGTCACTGTATATATGCCATATTGCCATAGACATGTCATCATAAACCATTTTTTTTATTATGCCCAAGGACCAGTAGCAAGCTTGATTTACGGTTCGTAGTGCTTTCCAGTTCAAGTCTTTGTGTTCATAGAATTATCCTGGAATGCAGTCTTTAACAATACCAAATGATTAGGATAAGGTAATTGCTATCGTACTAATTGAAAGGCACATCCCACAGATGTGGAAAAATACAAATCTGTGCTTAATGAGTCAAACACTGTATACAAGTAGTCAAAAGCCACCTGACTTTAATAAATAATAATTCATAGATATAAAATATGTTATTGACTGATATTTTCGGTGTGTATCGCTTATTACCTTGGCAATGGATAATGCCCTGATAAGGTATCTAAAGGTGAGTGGTGAATGCTTAAGGACAGTGCTTACCATTCTCTATAAACAATACCAAAACTTGAATGTTACTGTCACAGGAACCACACAAATTTCCAAACATGTCCCACCAATCAGATTCCCCAATGTGGACAATACATTGCCTGGTGGAGAAATAGGAAGCAAATGAAATGAAACGTGGTCTGGAAACAATCTCTGAGCTGGAGTGCTCAACCAGCAATGTGATAGGTGGCTCTGAATGGTAAATCCGGCAGAAATGTCAAGAAACATCCTTCATTTCTCTCATTGTTGGACTGCTTCCATCATTTGGTTGTCAAGATCATGGATTTCAAGGACACAGTGTTGATTGGTAGAATCATTAAATGTGAAGGTGCAAGTTAAGAACTTATTAATACAATTAAACTTTCAGGACTATAATGACCTTGGTATGGCATTGGGGTCAGGCGTTAACAAACACAGCAAACCTTCTTGCCACAGCTCCCATTGATGTGCCATCCTGTATGAGCTGCACTACCTGAGCCACTTGTGTGGGTTGTAGAGTCCGTCTCATGCTACCACGAGTGTGAAAGCACCACCAACATTCAAATGTGACCAAAACATCAGCCAGAAAGCATAGGTACTGAGAAGTGGTCTGTGGTCCCCACCTGCAGAACCACTCCTTTATTGAGTGTATCTTGCTAATTGCCAATAATTTCCACCTGTTGTCTATTCCATTTGCACAACAGCATGTGAAATTAATTGTCAATCAGTGTTGCTTCCTAAGTGGACAGTTTGATTTCACAGAAGTTTGATTTACTTGGAGTTATATTGTGTTGTTTAAGTGTTCCCTTTATTTTTTTGAGCAGTGTAATATATATATATATATATATATATATATATATATATATATATATATATATATATATATATACACACACACCTCAGTCAGCAGAAACCAGAGAAAGAAGAGGAGGAAGAACAGGAACCATCATGGAAGTACAGGCCTCCGCACGGCATGTACCACTGGCAGATAGAACAAGTGACTGATACAGAGAAATCCTACCAATGGTTAGACAAGGCTGGACTGACAGACAGCACAGAGGCGCTAATCATGGCAGCACAAGAGCAAGCTCTGAGCACAAGATCGATAGAGGCTGGGGTGTACCACACCAGGCAAGACCCCAGGTGCAGGCTGTGCAGAGATGCCCCTGAGACAATCCACCACATAACAGCAGGGTGTAAGATGCTAGCAGGCAGGGCATACATGGAACGCCATAACCAGTTGGCCGGTATGATATACAGGAACATCTGTGCCAAGTATGACCTGGAAGTACCGAGGTCAAAATGGGACATGCCCCCAAGGGTGGTTAAGAACAACAGAGCTAAGATCCTGTGGGACTTCCAGATACAGACAGACAAACTTGTGATTGCTAACCAACCGGACATCGTAGTGGTGGACAAACAAAGGAAGAAGGTGTTAGTGATAGACGTTGCAATATCAAGTGACAGGAACATCAAGAAAAAGGAAGACGAGAAGTTTGACAAATACCAAGGGCTCAGAGAGGTGTGCTTGATGGGCCTACTATGCATCTATAGTGTGAATTTGAACATCCTGGTTGAGATCGTTCTGGAGTTACTGCATTCACAAGATTTTCAGAAAACTTGACCTCTGACCTTTTGCTTGAGGTCACTGAGATTCGAACCTGGCCTGGATGCATCGACTGGTGTGGATTGGAGCATTCCAGATCACATCGTTCTCAAGTTTTGGCTGATGTTAAAGGTATTTTGGAACTTGACCTGTAACTTTTACTTTCAGGTCATGCTTTCTCAGATCTGAACTTGTCCAGGACTATTAGTAAACGCATCTATGGTGTGAATTTGAGCATACTAGGTGAGATTGTTCTCAAGATATTGTGTTGACAAGATTTTCAGAAAACTTGACCTCTGACATTTCCCCTTGGGTTAAAAACATTGAGATTCAAACTTATCTGAGATTTTTAGTCGATGCATTGGTAGTGTGAATTTGAAAATTCTAGGTCACATCATTCTTGAGTTATGATCAATGTTAAAGTTTTTGTGTGAACAGATGCCGACACCACCCACGCCGCTGATGCCAATGTCAAGGTTATAAGAATAGGTCAACTCTTTCAGCTAGAGTACTGCCAGGGACTAGAAAGAGAGCAAGAGTATTTCTCCCATATTGGCTTCTCGTCATTGGCTCCTGGTTAAATCTAGAATAGAATTTAAAATCCTTCTCCTCACATACAGGGTCTTGAATAATCAGGCCCCATCTTATCTTAAAGACCTCTCAGACTGCTGGCTTACTTGTGGTTCCTAGGATACTTAAGAGTAGAATGGGAGGCAGAGCCTTCAGCTTTCAGGCCCCTCATCTGTGGAACCAGCTCCCAATTTGGATTGGGGAGACAGACACCCTCTCTGTTTTTTAAGATTAGACTTAAAACTTTCCTTTATGATCAAGCTTATAGTTAGGGCTGGATCAGGTGACCCTGAGCCATCCCTTAGTTATGCTGCTATAGGCTTATGCTACTGGGGGGTTCCCATGATGCACTGAGTCTTTCTTTTCATTCACCTCTTTTTACTCTGTTTATACTCCACTCTGCATTTAATCATTAGTTATTATTAATCTCTGTCTCTCTTCCACAGTGTGTCTTTTGTCCTGTCTCTCTCACCTCAGCCCCAACTTGTCCCCCATCATATTTGAATTCTGTGACAGGGACCAACACCTCCCTTCTCACTAATCATGTTTAATGTGTGGTGAGAGACCAGCCACATCTGTAGACTCATAGACATTTGTATGCCATGGAAGGACATTTAAATTCATGCCTGCACGTTCAAAATCAAGATATGAAGCATCATACCTGTGTTGTATTGTCAGAGAAGGGGTCCCCTTCACCAAAGAAGCAAAAACAGAACGGAAAGAGGCAACGCTACTGGCGTCTTAATAAAATGTCATCCTCTTCCTTTCAGCTCAAGCCTCATCTCTTGACATGAAGGCACAGCTCTATCACATGAAAACATCTATAAACAAGCCAGCTAAACTGGAGCCTATCCCAGGTATCATAGGGCGAGAAACAAACAAAACAAACAAAAAACACACACAAAATTGGAAGTTATTTTGAGGCAAATTTTTTTCTGTACTGCTCCACAACACAAGATCTTAGTCCCCACCCCCACCCCCCATCTCCAAATCCCACTTTAGAACCCACATACTGTATAACTTGGACATGTCAGTGCACAAGGAACAGTCAAATGTATTTTTGGGATTTTTTTTTTCCAGTGTCATGTAGGCCCACAGACACAAAAAAGGTTGATAGAGCAGACACAGTAGAATGTGTGTGATATGTGTTTGTCCTGAAATAACCAATCACATACCCTATTTAGCTTTTCTTTAACAGGAGTGTGCTCCATGAAAAGGCACTCAGCCAATTAGGTGACAAATGATGCACAGTGCAGAACTTAATCCATTTTCCAGAGAAGTTTGCAGACATAATAACATCATAAAAGCACACGCAGCAAAAGCCCATTAGAACAAAAGCTTGCTGTCATTAAAAAAAAGTCCTTTATGGAGGAAATGGCATGCAGCAATTTGGTCTTTGCCACTATCATTCATGTGTACTTACAGTTTCAGTACTGTTCACCAAGTGTAGGAAGCCTGAATCTCACTGCAGATTGTCAAAAACCATCTTTTTTCTTTTTTTTCAACATCGTATAAATTACATTTGACTTATTCTCTCATTTAGTTTTATTAAAAATAAAACTACCTCTCTACCTCTTCCATAAGAGAGTAAGATGACAATGGGAATGAGAATGAACATTGAATGGTGACAAAAAAAGGGAAAGTTAACAACAGTATAATTAGCAAGTATCCATCTACTATCTTTAACTGACATCCCCTAATGTTCTTAAGTGAAGAAAGCAGCTTTTTAAAAGAAGGCAAAAAGGCATCTTGGAACACTTGAAAATCACACAGTATCTGAATACTCTCAAAAAAATGATACAGCCTATAAAGAAGAAAGTGGGAAAAGCCCATTATTATTCTTATGGCACATTGGAAGAGTTTCAACCCCTGCTATGGCCAATCCTGGGGAAGAGCTTTGCAGAACTAAAACTCTGCAGGGAGCCCTGGAGTCACGGCTCTGTGAAATCATCTTCAGGGTAAAGTATCCAACAATCCACAGACTTTGAAAACAACAATATGTGAAATCAGCTTTTTTTCATGCGAATAAGAAATAAAATATTTGTTAGAATTTGAGAACTAAAGTTAGAGCTACAAAGCTGCATCTACAGATGTCAAACATTTACCATGTAGTTTATTGAGTTGTGTTTGTATGAATAGGAAAAAATAAAGAAATGCAATTATGAAAATGTTTTCACCAAATCATGGCATTTTGATATGACAGGTGATTCATTTGAGCAGGACTGGTAAATGAGCTTACACAACAAACAAATGAGTGCAGTCTTTATGTAATGGAATACTTTATTGTATTATATGCTCTTATATGATGAACTGGTGACCTTTCAGGGTTTATCACAGCTGGGATAGGTCCAGCTGCTTCCATGTGTTGTGTTCCTTTTTGTAATTATTTTCTAAATCAAAGCGAGGCCTAAATTATGGTATTATCACATGGTAAAACAGCTTAATTTTCAGTGTTGTTTTTTTAAACACTTTTTAGAAGGTGCAGCCAAATTAAGTCTTGTTGATAGTGGCATCAGATCAAAAAGTGTTTCAGCTGGAGGGCATGGACTGGTATCAAATTTTAATGGACTGGGAGATTTGATTAGTGCACACTCACCCATTGACAGTAACACACACACACACACACACACAGACGTGTCATGGTGCCCTCTTGAGGCTGTCTCTCTGTTCCCTCAGTGGTGGGTGTGGCCTCTGGAAATTCTGGGCACACCTGCCATTTAAACTGAGTTCTCACCTTCAGTTCTTGCCAGATTGTTCTCCTCTGTTAGTGGTAGATCTAAATTGAAATAGTTTAGGCCTTTCAGATGGCCTAAATGGGAGAAGCAGTTGGGTTGTTTTCACTAGTTGATCTAAGATCCTCAGTTTGTACTCACTGTATTGTCCTCGCCTCCCTCAGGACCCAAGCTGGACACCAGCCACTGGAAGAAATCTGAAACACCTGCCTGACTCCCCCCCCCCCGAGGAAGTGAATTAATGTTTTGTTCTGTGGAATTGAGGCGGAAAGGTGTGAATTTAGAGCGACATCCAGCTGCAGTCCCAGCTCAATGTGCACTCTTCACTTTTCTTGTTGTAAGTCAGAAGGCCTGCCATGAAAAGGTTGTTGATGTTGATAATTCATGTTCTACATCTAGCTTGGGTTCAGTCACAAGAAAATGGCTGTGCAAGAACAATGTATGTATGCTTTTTCATGTTTAGCTTTCAAATAATTACCATTTTCTCCACCCATTTCCTTTTTTCTGTAATTCACTTTAGTTTTGAAACATTGTTCTTCTTGAAAACCATCAGTGGGGGAAAAAAAAAAGTTGGGATCTATCTCAATATGTAAAGCTACTTTGATTTTGCTGCGTCATGTCACAGTAAAAACCAGAGGAACACCTAATCATTCGCACTTGCTGATATATTCAGTTGACTCAACTGTTGTTGTAAATAGCCAAAGCTACATTATGCTGATTTGAGACACTCTCTCTTTATTCTACACACTTTACAAAAATGTTATTTGGGCAGAACAAAGAGATATATTCTGTTCTTACATGAATAATGAAATCTACTGCTTTGGTGTGTCTTGTGGGAACTAGTTAGTGATCTTTTTTGCATTGTTTTTTTTGTGTGTTTTAAGCTACACAACTTTGAAGAAAACTTTAGAAGTTCAGAGCAAATCCTCAAAAGAGCCTCTAAGGTAAACTTTTTGAGTGGTAACATAGAAACTCTTATTTTCTCCTAATAAAAGAGATTAAACTGAAACTAAACAAATTGTTATATACTGTTAGTTCCAAATTTTTGCCTTTTGTAGTGCACATTTCTATAATTACTTAAATGTATGCAGAAAAGTGGAATCAACATATTTGAGACTGTCTACAATCACAAAGAGTAATATAACTCCACAAATCTACTTTTGGGGGCTAATAGTTAAATCCGGTATGGATGGAGCAGTATAGACATGAATATATGTGAATACAGTGGTTCCCACACACTCTAGTTGAGTAGGCCAGCTGAGGTTTTTTTCCTCCCCTGCCCCTGGTGCTGCTACATTGAGCTTAGTGAGGCTGCATAGCAGGTACTGCCATCATCAGCTACAGGCCAAGATGGTGGAATATGTCCACTCAAAGCATGATGACCTTACTGGAGAGGCAATGAATATTATTTTGTTATATATACAGTGTATCACAAAAGTGAGTACACCCCTCACATGTCTGCAGATATTTAAGTATCTTTTCATGGGACAACACTGACAAAATGACACTTTGACACAATGAAAAGTAGTCTGTGTGCAGCTTATATAACAGTGTAAATTTATTCTTCCCTCAATATAACTCAATATACAGCCATTAATGTCTAAACCAGCAGCAACAAAAGTGAGTACACCCTTAGTGAAAGTTTCTGAAGTGTCAATATTTTGTGTGGCCACCATTATTTTCCAGAACTTCCTTAACTCGCTAACTTACCAGAGCTTCACAGGGAATGCTTTTCCACTCCTCCATGATGACATCACGGAGCTGGCGGATATTCGAGACTTTGCGCTCCTCCACCTTCCGCTTGAGGATGCCCCAAAGATGTTCTATTGGGTTTAGGTCTGGAGACATGCTTGGCCAGTCCATCACCTTTACCCTCAGCCTCTTCAATAAAGCAGTGGTTGTCTTAGAGGTGTGTTTGGGGTCATTATCATGCTGGAACACTGCCCTGCAACCCAGTTTCCAGAGGGAGGGGATCATGCTCTGCTTCATTATTTCACAGTACATATTGGAGTTCATGTGTCCCTCAATGAAATGTATCTCCCCAACACCTGCTGCACTCATGCAGCCCCAGACCATGGCATTCCCACCACCATGCTTGACTGTAGGCATGACACACTTATCTTTGTGCTCCTCACTCCACACACATGCTTGAGACCATCTGAACCAAACAAATGAATCTTGGTCTCATCAGACCATAGGACATGGTTCCAGTAATCCATGTCCTTTGTTGACATGTCTTCAGCAAACTGTTTGCGGGCTTTCTTGTGTACAGACTTCAGAAGAGGCTTCCTTCTGGGGTGACAGCCATGCAGACCAATTTGATGTAGTGTGCAGCGTATGGTCTGAGCACTGACAGGCTGACCCCCCACCTCTTCAATCTCTGCAGCAATGCTGACAGCACTCCTGCGTCTATCTTTCAGAGACAGCATTTGGATGTGACGCTGAGCACGTGCACTCAGCTTCTTTGGACGACCAATGCGAGGTCTGTTCTGAGTAGACCCTGCTCTTTAAAACACTGGATGATCTTGGCCACTGCCCTGCAACCCAGTTTCCAGAGGGAGGGGATCATGCTCTGCTTCATTATTTCACAGTACATATTGCGAGTTCATGTGTCCCTCAATGAAATGTATCTCCCCAACACCTGCTGCACTCATGCAGCCCCAGACCATGGCATTCCCACCACCATGCTTGACTGTAGGCATGACACACTTATCTTTGTGCTCCTCACTCCACACACATGCTTGAGACCATCTGAACCAAACAAATGAATCTTGGTCTCATCAGACCATAGGACATGGTTCCAGTAATCCATGTCCTTTGTTGACATGTCTTCAGCAAACTGTTTGCGGGCTTTCTTGTGTACAGACTTCAGAAGAGGCTTCCTTCTGGGGTGACAGCCATGCAGACCAATTTGATGTAGTGTGCGGCGTATGGTCTGAGCACTGACAGGCTGACCCCCCACCTCTTCAATCTCTGCAGCAATGCTGACAGCACTCCTGCGTCTATCTTTCAGAGACAGCATTTGGATGTGACGCTGAGCACGTGCACTCAGCTTCTTTGGACGACCAATGCGAGGTCTGTTCTGAGTAGACCCTGCTCTTTAAAACACTGGATGATCTTGGCCACTGTGCTGCAGCTCAGTTTCAGGGTGTTGGCCATCTTCATGTAGAGCAACAATTCATCTTTGAAGATCCTCAGAGAGTTCTTTGCCATGAGGTGCCATGTTGGAACCTTCAGTGACCAGTATGAGAGAGTGTGAGAGCTGAACTACAAAACCTGAACACACCTGCTCCCTATGCACACCTGAGACCTAGTAACACTAACGAGTCACATGACACTTTGGAGGGGAAATGACAAGCAGTGCTCAATTTGGTCATTTACGGGTGTAGTCTCTTAGGGGTGTACTCACTTTTGTTGCCGCTGGTTTAGACATTAATGGCTGTATATTGAGTTATTTTGAGGGAAGAATAAATTTACACTGTTATATAAGCTGCACACAGACTACTTTTCATTGTGTCAAAGTGTCATTTATATATATATATATATATATATATATATAGTTAGTTATAGAGTTATATATTAGTGCCTCTGTGGTGTAGTGGTTAGTGTAATTTAATGTACGCCTAGTGCTGGTCCTGAGCCCACAAAAATGGACAGGCATTCAAATTATCAGAACCCTTTTCCTTTTTAAATGGTGTCTCATATATTTATTTTGGTATGACAGTTTTTTTGTTTTCAATTTGGTGTTCCAAATAGACAATGATACTACAAAGATGGGTGGACATCAACTGAGCCAAAACCCTACCAGTAACCATAGCTGGTTGCAGGCAAAGGTTAACATGTTAAACAACACTGAACCCTTTAACCCTCTTGTTGAAGTCAAGTTTGCTCTTCAAAAGTCCAAACTTTCTCTAAAAGTGTCACCAAAAAATACCCTCCAAAATCCCATGCCTTACAGGTCAGATGACATCATCACCCTGCAAACAATAAATCACAGACAAAACAATAATTACCACTCCCTCACAAATCAGCACGAATAGATAACCTTAAATCTCAGCTCATTACTCCTTATCTCACCTGCCAACATCCCGGATTAGTAGCAAACACTTTGAAGTGCATTTGTGGAGGAAATCTTTAGTTTTACAATTAGTTTTATTGATGGTAACAGGTTTGTCTGCCCACTGGCTGCTCGTGTCCACTCCCCACCTTTCTTGAGTTCACTTTGTACTAAATTGGGTAGCAATAAGAAGAAGATAACAGCAGCATGTGTGTGTGTGTGAGGGATTTTGGTCATATAACAAAGGAAAACTAACATGCATAATCAAGCTTGAGAGCAACAAAGGACTGTGTGTCTACATGTGTGTGTATGTGTTAAAAACACCCAGTCATTAAATGACATTATGAAACTAGCTTTTGAGTGTGAGTGGCCCGGGGTGACTCAACCCTGAACCTATCCTTGCAGTGCCATACTTCACCCATAAATTAGCATCAAACAAAATGCCTTCTCATCCCCATGTTAGTGTGAAAGCACTGCCAACGTTTGAATAAAACGTCACCCTAAATTCCAGCTATTCATTTAAAAGTGCGATGTTTTGCATTAAAACCAGGCCTGGGCATTTTCACCTCACATTCCTTTTAAATAGAACTGCCTTGTAGCATTTCCGTGTGTCATCCGTTTCTGTACCAAAAGCACAGCTATTGAGTTGTCACTGTGTTTCTCACTGGAGGATGAGGAAAATTACAGCAAGCCACAAACAAGTCCAGGATTATAATGCTGCCTAAAACGATAGAAAATAGCCTCATTTAGAAAGGTAGAACAATGGACATCACCGCTGTGCTTATAGTTCCTAAGTCATACTGTGGCATCTCCACTCCGCTGTGTTATGACATCAAAATACAACAAATTCATAGAGCTGTGACTCTCTGTGCGCCTGCCAGTACCCGAGGCTTTATTAGACTTATGTAGATTTTTTTTTGTCAGAGTCCATTGAGCGGTTTGGGTTTTAGGCCAGCAGCTGCCTCAAAAACAGAAACAAATACAAACAATAGAAAAAAAAGATTTATATATAATTGGGGGTCTATTATGCTTTCCCCTATTTGCTAGTATCTCCACTCATTGGTCACTTCAATAATTACACTTTGCTAGTACTGGGTTGGAGCCCCATTTGCCTTCAGAACTCCCTTAATTCTTCATGGCATATCCTCAGCAAGGTGCTCTCAGAGATTTTGGTCCATATTGACATGAGAGCATCACATAGTTGCTATAGATCTGTTAGCTGCACATCCACAATAAGAATCTCCCAAAGGTGCTCTTCTCGATTGAGATCTGATGACTGTGGAAGCTATTTAAGTACAATGAACTTGCTGTGATGCTCAAGAAACCCGGTTGAGATCATTTGAGCTCCGTGACATGGTGCGTTATCCTGCGGGAAGCAACCATCAGGAGATGGGTACACTGTGGTCATAAAGAAATGGGCGTGGTCAGCAAGAATAGTCAGGAGGGCGGTGGCATTTAAACAATGCTCAGTTAGTGTTAGGGGTGCCAGGGTGAGCCAAGAAAATATCCCTCACACCATTACACTGCCACCAGCAGACTGAGCCATCGATACAGTGCAGGAAGGATCCGTGCTTTCATGTTGTTTATGCCAAATTTACTGGATGGTGCCGTATCTTCACCATTGGCCATAACTTCCACTAGCGGCGTAGGCATGACTTATCTCTTTGTCCAGTGATGAACATAGTTATGGGGAGTTATACAAATACCTATATACTGCAAAATCCCATGATATAGCAAATAAGTGAACTGCAATATAGCGAGGGACGAAAGGCGCTAGAAAAAGCAAAGTCACTAAACTGGCTTGTTTCAGACAGAATGAACTGAGCGGATACACCAAAGCCCAGTCTAAAAGAAATAAGATTTTAAACTTTGAATCATGCAGAGCTACTCTAGTTGATTCCAAGAATGAAAATGGAGCTGGGAAGGAACATTTCACTGGCAAAATATGAAGTAAATATTCAGGGTACCTGTATATTAACTATTGTATTTGCATTTTATGGTCCTTCATACACACTTGTCTTTGTTCACATGTTGGACTTGTTTATTTCCTTTTTAAACCTTGAAAGCATTTTTTCCTGATTTTCATAATTTGTTGATGAGTTTAATTCATAACCTTGTTTCACTGATGATTTGATGACAGTTTAAGCGTAAGAATGTGGAGGTGGAAATAAGCATAAAAAATCATATTCTTCTGTGGGAGGATAGCACTGCTGCAGCAGTCAGGCCAAGGCACCACCTCTTTGCTGAAAGTAAAATACAGCACACAAAACAGCATCCCCATGTTTTGAGGATAAACAGGATAAGGTATAATGGTGTTGAATGAATATTAAACATGTTTATTGAAATTACATAAAAGACGGGAGGTTCCCAAGAAAGTGGAACTCTGTGGATTTTACTTCTTCTAGTCACTGGTTCTGTTGGCACGCAAGCTACATTTTCATTCAAAGCCTCTACAATTCTCTCTTTGTCTCTCTCCCTCTCTCATCAGAACACACACAGATCCACACACACACACACAGCTGTGATTTACATTTCAAAGGCTCTTGTGTTGCAAAACTACCTGACTACATGCTGCACAGCTGGGGACAGCGAAACAGAGACACAAAGAGCAAAGACTTTAAACACCAGATCAAAGAGGAAGACGCAGCATACAACAAAGCTCACGGCCACAGTGGCAACAGTGATGCCTGCTCCTAGACTCAATCTGACAACTGGGGCAAATACCTCTGCAAATCTGAGATATCTTTTCGATCTCTTGATTGGCCATTTTTAAGCTGTCATAATTTTATATGTTCTATTTTTTTTTTCCTTAGTGAACTAGGTTTTACATACCACACACTATCATCTGTGAATGAAACATTTCATTACCAGCTTATGCAAGTCACAGACTGAAGTAAACACATTAAAAAAAGATGCCATCCATCCGTCCATCCATCCATCCATCCATCCATCCATCCATCCATCCATCCATCCATTTTCTTCTGCTTAGAACAATGTCTCACACATCCTTTGTTTGAAGTTCACCTTTTCAAAGTTAAGGAGTTGGGAAATTGTAGACCAAACCAGAGCTAAAGTCTGGACTGAAACTGAGCTATTATGATGTATTTAATTAAAGTCTCTTCACAGTGCTCTCACAGCTACTTTCAGAATGGCACGCTCAATATACATTCTCCATCTGAAATCGTTGTGTATTAAATCCCCACTTTCATTGTCTCTTGTCATTCAAATCAATTTGCTAAATTATAGTGCACTACGCTTGGGTTAATAACAGCTTACCCCACTGTGATGACAGGGCCACTGAAGGAAAGTCTGAAATGACACCAAGAGGCTGGAAACTAACACTGGGCATAATTTAGTTTCAATTTTCTGAGCAAAAAGACAGTAGAGAAAATCAAAGAGTAGAAGGGGAAGAGCTGATGCCTGATTGCACTCGTGAAATATGCCTTAAATGTTTTAGTTAATCTCCTGGCTGAGAGCAAGAAAGGACACTGTTCTCATTGGGTGCCAGAGTTAGACACATAACGAGAGAGAGTGAAAGAAATAAATAGATATCACACAGAGAAAGGCCATCTTTAGTTAAATGCAGGCTAAAAGGGTATGATTGTTTAAGCAAGGACACTAATGCATCAAACAGAGAGGGTTAATGACCAGTGCATAGGGGAGATGAGAACCAGATATATGGAATGATATAAAACCAGTTCTTTTGTGAGTGTAATAGACTGAGCATAGCTCAGCTTTGAATGGTTTGGAAGAAATTTGATGACATACTGGTGTGATACATACTTACCTTTGGTTAGCCTAGCTTAGCATTAGTTTCAACAGAAACTCTTGTTAATTAATTTATTTGTGGATTTATATTTTTTATATTTGTGACTGTATATAAATATGCAAAGGTATTGTAGGAAAACAGGAGAGTAGCAAACATGTTCCACATTTGAGAAGCTGACACTGGAGAATTTGGGGCACTTTTGTTTAGAATCACTTTGGTGGTTTATGACAACCAGTTCTGGCAACCGAGGATTGGACCGCGAGGGTCTGTCTGACTGCCGACCAAACCACACAGCACCGTAACCCTACGGATCCCGGTGCAGGTGGTGGGATCAGACACTGTGCCTGGCTGGGCTCCGTGTGGCCATTTTTGAAGGTTCAACTTTAAAATTCTGTCTGCAGTGTTGTTATTTTGGAGCCAGCATTGACCATATGTAGATGAGACCACTGATTTCTAAGCTTTCAACTTAGCAATCAGTATATCTGAGTTCTGCTTTTCTTGTTTATACTAAACATTTTTGATATATTGTGTTCTGTTTTTCTGTGCGACAATTTACTGTGCATTTGGCAGAGCACAGAGCGAACTGACAGAATGTACACTGTGATGAACCACCTATCACAAAGTTGTCTAAAGAAAGTTTGAAGTGCTTGTAACTTTTTCTGCATTAACTAAAAGACTGCCTGGAGCGTACATCTACATCTACCACTTGTAGTATGCTTTGGAAAATAGCTGACTATAATGCATTCATAATTTCCTGTAAATGGGTTTAAGCATTCAAACTCACTACTAGTGTCTGTTAATGGCCCTAAGCAAAAGCACACAATCGAGGGATACGCAGACTGCAGTGCTCTTGAATGCGCTCATTGACTTTGAGTGACAAAGCTTTGACATCACACTTTGAGAGTTGGAAAATCTATTGCCACTGAATATTGACAGAACATGACAATGGCCTCATTAATGTTAAGTGGCTTTACTGAAAGAAAAAAAGCGTCTTAGATTTGATTCATGAGTCATCATCTGAGTGAGCGGTAAATGTGAAGACATTAATGTGTTTGTGCTTTCATCAGCGTTTGGGACTAACCTGCTTCGTGCAACACTTTCCCCATCTATCTGTAAGTAAATAAAGTACCCGTTCCTGTCTTGTTTGGTTAATTTAGGGTGTTGTCAACCTGAGGCAACTGAAACTCCTCTTTTGGTCAAGGAAATCGTTTATTCGAGGTTTAAAGGAACCAACATGGAAGAGTGGTTCTGACTTTTAAAGACAAACACTTTGGAGTCCCAAACATCCACTGTACCTTTTAAAAGTTTTTAATAGTTTAGGTTTTGAATCTAGAAAAATGACAAAGAAGTTTCATAAAAATCACTGAAATATAAGAATAAACAAACCATCTTTCAAAGCTTTTTTTTTTTTTCCTTCTGCTGTTTTACAACCCCATTTCCAGTCAGGATGCTGTAAATAAAAGCAGAATACAAGCATTTGTAAATCTCATAGACTACATAGAAAACATATCAATATTTAAACTTCTTTTTTTAGAAAAATATTAGCTCATTTTGAACATTGATGTTTAAAAAAAAGTTAGGACAGGGAGATTTTCATCCCTGTGTAACCTCTGCATCTGCTTTTGAACACTAATGACGAGCCAGATGGTCCGTCTTCTCTTTGGTCCGGAGAATGTGCCAGTCATGTTTTCAAAAACAATTTCAAATTTCAATTTGTCTGTTCACTTTGCCTCAGTCCATGTCCATTTTGGCCTTGAGAAGACAGTAGCATTTCTGGATCATGTTCTGGCTTCTTTGCATGATAGAGCTTTAACTTGCATTTGTGGATGGCATGTTGAACTGCATTCACAGCCAACGATTTCTGAAAGTGTTACTATGGAGCGATTTCCATGACAGAATCATGCCCATTTTAATGCAGAGCCATCCAAGGGGCACGAGGAAGACTGGCATCCACAGTTCCAGCTTTGTCCCTTGTGAGATTTGTCCAGATTATTAGAATCTTTTCATGATATTGTACCATAGATGATGAGATATTCAAAGTCTTCAAAGTTTTGTTGACCAACATTATTCTGAAAGTTTTCCACAATTTATATATGCATTTTTTTTAAATTGGTAAACCTCTGCCCATCTTTACTTTTGCCTCTTTAATGTGCTCTTTTTTTTTTTAGAACCAATCATGTTCCTGACCTGTTGCAAATTAACCAAATTAGTTGCAAATTTTCCTTTTGTACCACTTACTTTTCCAGCCTTTTGTTTCCTCACATCAACATGTGACATGCTGCTGCCATTAAATTGAAAATTTCTTAAAATGTTACATTTTCAGTTTAAAAATTTGATATATTTTCTGTGTTCTATTGTGAATAAAATATGGGTTTATAACTGCACGCTTTAATCCTTCAGGTCACCGTCACTGGCGACTCAGTGTTGACAGAGCATGTGGAAATATTGTCTAGGCATGACGAATTAACAAAAAGACATGCTGTGCTATCACATGTGAGAGGGGATGTCACCCTCTACCCATCTGAGAGAGGAGGTTAGAGGGGCTGAGGAAGCGACAACACCTCTAGCCAGAGCGAGAGGGAAAACTGAAGTGACACCAAAGAAAAATGTCTCCCCACAGCCAAAGGAAGAGAGAAGGGAGTCAAAGAACGTAGCTGAGAGACAGCAAAAGGCAGAGGGGAAGCTTCCCACAGCTAGAGGGGAAACGGAGCTTTGAGAAGGCAACTTAGGGTCGGAGTGACTTCATCAATCACAGCAGTGATGGTTCAGCTAGGAATTTGTAGCATACTCTGATCGCTTGTTTTACAGCACTGCAATGTTTTGCTGTTGTGCAGCACCATAAATAGTTCCTGTGCCAAGGCTGGCGATCAGTCAAGCTGCTTTTATATAGTAGAGCTTCTGTTTTAGGGCTACTGGGGAGTATTATAGGCCAAATGGAATAATATTAATAAGTATACTTTTCTACTACATTTTCCTGTTTCCTTTTTTGTACATTTACATTGTTACCAGAGTTTTAAGAGCAAAAACACAAGAGTAATAGTGATCGGTTCAAATCATTCACAAATAACAAAGAACAAATACACCAACACGTTTCTTTTTACTTGCGCAAGGAGGAAAAACCTCGTCCTCTGAGCTCAGCTCCCGAACCAAGGGAAGTGACCTCTCACTGAACAAAGAGGAAGTGGTCTCCTGGCTATCAGCTTCCTTGCAGCAGTTTTATTCAAGACTTTCACAGTAAAATCACGTGGGTTACATAAAACTCAGTTTACAGCATGTAATAAACAGCATTCTTAGCTCTTTCCTTACCATATATGGTAAAAATACTGTGGAATGTGTATACGTTACATGGTGTACGTGACATACATGAAAGTCCGTGTCTTATATGCATCTTACATGTGTGAATGTGTATGTATGTTATATGTGTAAATATATAAATGTGTTTCTTGCAGACTTCAAAAATAAAACAACAACGTAATGTAAACTTATAAAGACAGAAGATATGATAATTCAATGTAAACAGAAGAATGTTCACACAATAATTCTAACAAATAGTGTCTCTACTAATGGTTTGCCTGTCTGAAAACTGGAAACATGTTTCTTAAGATTTTGGTCTTCTAAGCAATACATGCTGTTTCTTTAAGAAAGTTCTTTTCTGAATTTAATCTTTAAAACATTTCTGCATTATGGAAAGAAAGACTTCACCTTTTTTTAAAAAAAATCCATGGCATGTTTTTTACTTAATGTTAAGGTTCATGGAGATGGTGTCTTAAGAGGTCAAAACTCCAGCAATACTTAGCAGTATATGGAACAACTTTATTGTGTGAACTGTGGCCTTCATCAGACTCATCATAAAAACCTATTATTGACCTATTTTATAGGATTGGTACAGAATGGAAAAAAATACAAAACAACCAAATATACAGTCAGCAGCTACTTTGGTACAGTGAAGAGGCCTATTTGAGTAATGTTCTAATCCCTATTATGGCAAGACCTACTCAACTAAGTAAAGAAAAATGACAGTCCATCGTTACTTTAAGAAATGAAGGTCAATCAATCTGAAAAAATTCAAGAACTTTGAAAGTATCCTCGAGTGCAGTCGCAAAGACCATCAAACATTATGATGAAACTGGCTCTCATCAGGACCACCACTGATGAGTCCACATTCAAGATCTTTGGTTCCAGACCAAACATGTCTTTGTAAGATGCAGAAAAATAGGCGAATGGTTCCTGCATGTGTAGTTCCCACCGTAAAGTATGGAGGAGGAAGCCTGATGGTATGGGGGTGCTTTTCTGGTGACACTGTTGGTAATTTATTCAAAATTCAAGGCACACTTAACTAGCATGGCTACCACAGCATTCTGCACCAACATGCCATCCCATCTGGTTCATGCTTAGTGGGACCATCATTTGTTTTTCCAACAGGACAATGACCCCAAACCAGAGTTACAATAATTTTGAATTTTATATTATAGTTCAGTTAGTTTTTTTCTCTAATTCACTTCGTTTTAATTAGTTTTCAGAGTGGTTTTGCTTGTTTTTATTAGTTTTTATTTTTGGTTTTATGCTTATTTTTAGTTAGTTTCAGTATTACTTTTAGTTTTTTCATACTTAATCAGGGACCCTTTAAAGAAATATATTCAACAGCCAACTGTTCACAGACAGTAGCACTACATGCTAAATGTGTGTAACATTAAGGACACACATGAACACCAACAGGGAGAAACAAAGGAAAATATGAACTCCAAAACTCAATAAATTTTACAGGTGGACTTTGATGTTGGTGTTTTTTTCCTGACTGAGGAGTGTTCCGCACATTTTTCATCATCCACAACAACACACTTGATGTTCTCTGTGCTGCCGTACTAAAAAAAACTCCATATGGGACTCTGCTGCTTTCTCTGCAGACCGCTGCATTACTGTGAGGAGCAGCGCGGTGTGCACACGCACGCACGCACACAGTTTCCCGATGGCGCTCCGAGCTTAAACTCGGAGCGCGGAAAAAATGATTTCATATCATTTCACAAGACTTTAAAAAATGACAATAGCTATAATTTCAATTTAGTTATTTTTAAGTTTTAGTTAGTTTTGTAAACTCACAATTCAGTTTTAGTTAGTTATTGTTTTTTCGTGTTAAGTTTAGTTTTTATTTATTTCAGTTAACGACAATGTTTTTTCAATTTCAGTTTTCGTTATTTCGTTCGTTTTCGTTAACTATAATAACCCTGCCCCAAACACACATCCAGGCTATTTGAATAAGAAAGAAGGTGTTGGATTGTTAGATCAGATGACCTGGCCTCTACGACCACCTGACCTAAACCATATTGAGATAGTTTGGTATGAGTTGGACCTCAAAGTGAAAGCAAAGCAGCCAGCAGCCTGATGGAAAACCATTTCAGGCGATTACCTCATGAAGCTGATTGAGAGAATGCCAAGAATGTGCAAAGCTGTAATGAAAGAAAAAGGTTTTTGGTGCCTATACTAGGGCCCTATGGCTTGATATGAGACTTTCACACAATGATTATCATGGCCAAAACCATACACCATAACAAAAAATTACACCTTCTATAAAAATCTGGCATCCTTGTTGGCTTGATTTATTTTTTAGCCCTCTAGTTGCCACCTCTCTTTACTCTCACAAGAGTGCTGCTCATTCTGGACAGCATTCCTGCAAGAATAAAAAAATCTTGATTCATGAGTGTTAAGTGGGCACTCTGAAACACAGCAAGCTTTTGAGAGATTTGTGGTTTTCAATTAAGCAGCCAAAGGGTACTGTTAGATCATGGCCACCAACTGACAGTTTCACCTGGAAAGTTTTCACACAGTCTTTGTTCTTATAGAGAAAACACATTTTTAATCACTTACTATACAGATTCAAAAAGTTCTTATATTTTTAAAACATACAAACGCAAACGCCAAGTAGAGGTTGGCTTCAGGTGTACATTTAATAACTGTGACATTTTCAAGTGCACACATCCCTGGGCAGTTTGGTCTAACAGCAAGTGCTAAAAGTTTCCTCACCTGAGTCGGCTTTTGTCTTGTAGAACTAAAAGCTAAAAGGACCTGAGGAGATTTTTCACATGCAAATTTCAAATGTGCTTGGGCTAGTTGAGAATGTTAAATCAAAGCCAAAATCAAAATCACTGTCTCATATGCCTGTTTCCCTCTCTGTCCCTGCTGTCACTGTGTTTCTTCCTCAGTTGGTATCTGTCTTTCTTGACCTCACGGTGACTCTTACTTTGATTGAGGATGATCTCTTTTATTTATTTATTTTCCCTCCATACATATTTCCCCCAAAGCCAGCAGCAGGAGTGTACTTCTTTGGTGGTCTTCTAAGCAAAAAATGTTACAATGCCACATTCTGAAATATCACTGGTGAACTTAGCGATAATGTAGCAACCCTGTTTGAACAGCTCATTATCTACATTTTAAAATTTACTTCACAGCTGGCTACAACCAATTAAGAAACACATTTTAATAAATGTTATTATTGTAAAAGTAGAACCGTCAAAGTTTATCACACCATCCACAACTGCCTCAGATCATTGGACCTGCAGCCTCTCATCCAGTATCCACACTGCTCCGTCTCAAGCAGAATTTCTAGTTCAACAGGGAGAAATGTTCACACTCTGCTGGCAGCCTGTGGATAGTCTGTCTACCTGCAGAGTGCTCTGTTGTCGATGGAGGCAGTATGCAAAGTATGTAGTACAACCGGGCCGTGGGCCACTCTTGCTTGTGCTGTTGTTGGTCTGTCAGTCAGTTGTGGCATGTTACAACATTCAAAGAGCTGAAGTGAAACAGAGTGTTAAAAAAAGCAAAACGTGTCTAGTGCAGCCACTGTACATGCTGCATTTTTAATCTAGGATGAATTTTTCACAGTTCTCCCTTTCCCGGTGAATGCTCATTCTCTTCCCTATTGCAGCCCATTTGTCAACCAATCGGCATATAGCAGGCTGCACAGCAGTACATTTGTGGTGGGTGAAAATCCCTCACCTCTCGTTGTCTGAACAGAAAAACGTGTACACAGATGGACACATTTGTGGGACCATAAATTACCTCAGTCTGCAGTGCTTTACCTTTTCAGCTCTACTTCTCAGGCCTGAAACACAGCCAATTCAAGTGCTCTGCTCCAGGTTCCACTCTTTATTTACTCAGATCAGTTCTCCACACTTTTTGACTCTGTTTAGTTTAGTTGCTGTTCCCTTGCTGCTCTGCACAGCCTGCAACCCATCTGGTTCTCCACACAGTCATCTGCCCTGCTCAATATCCCATTCGCGACCTATTTAGCACTGCAGTAATTGTCTAGTTTAAAACAATGGTGGTTCTAGGTATAAGCAGTTCAAATTTTTTTTTTGTGTTTGTTTTTATCTCACACTCCCCAAAATTCACTATAGAGTGAATATTCGTGGCGTAGTATGGAGTCCATCAGTCTGTGGCACTGCTCAGGTGTTATGAGAGCCCAGGTTGCTCTGATAGTGGCCTTCAGCTCTTCTGAATTGTTGGGTCTGGCATGTCGCATCTTCCTCTTCACAATAGCCCATAGATTTTCTATGGGGTTAAGGTCAGGCGAGTTTGCTGGCCAATTAAGAACAGGGATACCATGGTCCTTAAAGCAGGTACTGGTAGCTTTGGCACTGTGTGCAGGTGCCAAGTCCTGTTGGAAAATGAAACCTGCATCTCCATAAAGTTGGTCAGCAGGAGGAAGCATGAAGTGCTCTAAAACTTCCTGGTAGACGGCTGCGTTGACCTTGGACCTCAGAAAACACAGTGGACCAACACAAGCAGATGACATGGCACCTCAAACCATCACTGACTGTGGAAACTTTACACTGGACCTCAAGCAACCTGGATTCTGTGCCTCTCCTCTCTTCCTCCAGACTCTGGGACCTTGATTTCAAAGGAAATGCAAAATTTTCTTTAGCCCAGGAGAGACGCTTCTTGTTCAAGAGTGTCTTGAAACGAGGACTGTGACAGCTGAAACCCATGTCTGCATACGTCTGTGCGTGGTGGTTCTTGAAGCACTGACTCCAGCTGCAGTCCACTCTTTGTGAGTCTCCCCCACATTTTTGAATGGCTTTTGTTTCACAATCCTCTCCAGGGTGTGGTTATCCCTATTGCTTGTACACTTTTTTCTACCACATCTTTTCCTTCCCTTCGTCTCTCTATTAATGTGCTTGGACACAGAGCTCTGTGAACAGCCAGCCTTTTAGCAATGACCTATTGTGTCTTGCCCTCCTTGTGCAAGGTGTCAAAGGTCATCTTTTGAACAACTGTCAAGTCAGCAGTCTTCCCCATGATTGTGTAGCCTACATAACTAGACTGAGAGACCATTTAAAGGCCTTTGAAGGTGTTTGGAGTTAATTAACTGATTAGAGTGTGGCACCAGGTGTCTTCAATATTGAACCTTTTCACAATTTTCTTATTTTCTGAGATACTGAATTTGGGGTTTTCATTAGTTGTCAGTTATAATCATCAAAATTAAATTGGAATTACTGAAATAAATCAACTTTTTCATGATATTCTAATTTTATGACCAACACCTGTATTGTCCAATGAAACATTGGCACACATACTGGAGCAGCCAGGGATCAAACCACCTATCTTCAGAATAGCAACTGACCCACTCTACCTCCTGAGCCACAGCCACCAATTGCAAACCAAGCCTTTGTTCTGAGAGGTAAAGTCATTTCCTGCATCTTTGACCTGACACTAAATGGACCACCTCCCACTCCAGGGCTCTATACTATGAAGCGAGTTCAACATACCCAGGGTATGTTTCCATTCTGGATTTCTGGAAAGTTGGTGATCAGGATAAACAGTCACATGAACCTGGTTATACTTGTTAAGCTAGGTTTTCCATCACATGTTCAGATGAACTGACAGCATCTGACTAATCTAAAAGTGGTGTTTCATAGGTCATATGACTTTTCTTCAGCAGAAAATGATTCCTATGCCACCTACACCAGAGTCATTATTAAATGGTGATTAAAGATCTACATTCAAATATAACAGTACAGTAAAATGCAAGCACAACATATGAATGCTGTAGAAAACCATTTATATGGTGATTTAGCGCACAGAGCAGGAAAATAAAGATTTGAATAGCAGTCAATGATTTTTCTGGCTGAGTGCGCTCTCAGTGCTGCTGTTTATTTCTAAGGTGACGGCTGCACATTTGAGCTCTGAAACTTTAAACTGGATCCATTTAAACATTAAAGCTTCCTGTCCCACGGCCTAATAAAGCAGATGTGGAAATTGGAGATCAAAATAAAATTAATGTGACTGATTGAACAGGAATTCTTGGTGTGTGCTTTGTGTTTCCAGCAGTGTAACATAGATTGAGCAGCAGATTCAAATCAAGTATAATAACATTTTATACATTTCATAAATCATCAAATTAATATGCACGCATTCCTGTAACATTGTGACGCACAGTTGCGCTTCATACAGTGGTTTTAATAAGGTACGGCTTAACAAGCTGCGTAAATAAAATGTATTCTCCCAGCAGAGAATCGATATCACATTGAAAACATGCTGTAAATAAAAGAGTTAGTGAAAACGTGGTGCTTCCAGCTGATTTGAAACTGACAATGAACATTTTAGTTTTATTCTCTCAGTGCTGTTTAAGGGTCTGAGAGTAACAATTAAATATAAAAACAGAATTCAAACATAGGCTCAGTCACCATACAAATTTGATATGAGGTCTGCAAGAATAATCTAGGTGTCCTCTTTTAGGAATGCTTACAGAACAATAAAACTGAAAAGCAAAAATAAAAAACAAACAAAAAATATCAAGGAATAAATTTGTGTCTAAGAATCTGTGACTCTTGCTGATGCCTATTAAAGAAAAGAAAAGACTTTAGATTTACCGAAAAACTTTAGATCCCCACACTCTCCTTCAGATTTCTGAGGGCTCTTCCAGGAAAGGTGATGCTTTTTTCTGGTTAGGTTCACAGCATAAGTTACGATAATGATTTACCCCAGTAAAAAGTGAGCCACCTTCATAGTGCAGAAAACCCAGGGTTAACTTCAAAGTTACCTGAATAAGCCAAAATCTTACCTCCTAGTATAGGCCCCAGGACAACTAACCAAGTCCTCTTCAAACCTTTGTCTCATTCTGTCTCTTCTCTTTGCTCTCACCTCTCAACTGTTCACAGCCTCTCCCTGACCCTGGTTATGCTGGTAATTTCTTCCTGTTAAAAGCAAGTTCTTCCTCCCCATTGTCCCCTATGACAACACAGTTGGATTGCTGTTTTTTTTTTCTCTCTAGGGTTTTTACCTGTAATTCACACCTCCCACCACAATTTCATAGATAATAATAAAACTTTAATGTAAACGCAAGCCCCAAACCCCATATTTCCAATGAAGCAATATAATCTTTTTAGTTCCATTTAAACTAAACTCCTGTTTAAACATTCCAACAGTTTCAGAGCAAAACTCCTACACATTCTCATGCAGAAGTTGATTTCTTCTGAATAAAGACAAACATAAGTACTGTTGGAGATGAAAAAGTGAAGACTTCTTCCTATCGGATTAACATAAAGGTGCTGTGCACAGACTTTAATAAAACCATAGGAGTCTAAATGAAGGACTTTAATTGGAAGTTCTCTGAAAAGGTCAGCAGTAGATGCAATAAAGGGGTCAGCCATCTTAAATTGCATCCCAAGTAAAAGGTAGTAGGCTGAAAGCAAGCTGAGACTTTTCTGTACCTCAGATGGAAGGTAGCTTGATTTAAGTCCTGCACTACTAACACCATAGGCAGGAATTACTCTATAAGGTCAAATCAATCTTTTTTTTTATGCAACCATTGTCTAATACTTGGAAAACAGTGACTGATGGGGCCATGTTTTCTAGGAGATCACAAACATTGGGGGCGACAAAAGAAAAAGAGTAGATTTTGCTGCAGTTCTTCTCTCAGAGTTTTAAAATTGATCAGTCTGGATGAGAGTGAAGTTAAAGCATGTAGCAATCAATATGAGACCAAAGAGAAAAAAGTATAATTTTTAGAATTAAAACAACACTGGAATAATGATTACAATTATTATATTGGACACCCTACATTCCACTGTGGTCAGGCCAAAAGTGTGGCAGAAGACCTTACACAGTGTAGTGGATAAAAGCACAGTGGGCTGCCCAAGACATGAAAAACACAAAGCAGAAATAAGTGAATATAACAGTGGAGTATCATCAAGCTGATATGCATTCCGAACAACAATTTTTACATTCACAGTTGCAGAACAGTGACGTTACCTCAAGCAGTCTTGGCTACATTTGATTTGACAGGTAACAGTAGGTACAGAGGTTATAGTGGTGCATATGTAAAGTCAACCATGAAATATGCTGTTTGTTATCACTGTACAATTTGCTTCTTAGAAATTAGTGCTAATTACAAGAACACTGGAATTTGGAACCCTGGAGGTGATGTTTCATTGCCCACAACTGACACTGATGTAATACACTATACTGGCAAAAGTATTCGCTCATCTGCCTTCTCCACAAGATTTAGGAGTGTGTTTACCAAGCGCATTTGTGAGGTCAGACACTGATGTTGGACAAGAAGGCATGGCTCGCAGTCTCTGCTCTAATTCACCCTAAAAGTGTTCTATCAGGTTGAAGTCAGGACTCTCTGCAGGTCACTCAAGTTCTTCTGCATCAAACTCGCTCATTTATGTCTTTATGGACCTGCTTTGTGCACTGGTGCGCAGCCATGTTGGAAAAAGAAGGGGCCAAAATGTCTTGGTATGCTGAAGCATTTAGAGTTCCTTTCACTGGACCTAAGAGGCTGAGCCCAACTCCTGAAAAACAACCCTACACCATAATCCCCCCTCCACCAAACTCTAAACTTGGCACAGTGCAGTCAGACAAAGTGTTCTCCTGGTAACCACCAAACCCAGACTCATCCATCAGATTGCCAGATGGAGAAGCATGATTCATCTCTGCAGAGAACACATGTCCATTGCTCTAGAGTCCAGTGTCAGTGCGCTTTAAACCACTGCATCCAACGCTTTGCATTGCATTTGGTGATGTAAGGCTTGGATGCAGCTGCTCGGCCATGGAAACCCATTCCATGAAGCTCTCTACACCCTGTTCTTGAGCCAATCTGAAGGCTACATGAAGTTTGGACATCTGTAGTGACTGACTCTGCAGAAAGTTGGCAACCTCTGTGCACTATGCACCTCACCATCCCCTGACCCTATTCTGGGATTTTACATGACCTATCTCTTTGTGGCTAAGTTGCTGTCATTCCCAATCAGTTCCACTTCATCATAATCCCTGTAGCAGTTGACTGTGGAATATTTCATGACTGGACTTGTAGCACAGGTGACATCCTATAACAGTACCATGCTGGAATTCACTGAGCTCCTGAGAGTGATCCATTCTTTCACAAATGTTTGTAGAAGCAGTCTGCATGCCTAGGTGCTTGGTTTTATACATCTGTGGGCATGGAGATGATTGGAACACCTGAATTCAATGATTTGGGAGGGTGAATGAGTACTTTTGGCAATATAATGTAGATGCCCTTGACTCTACCGGCATTCCAGACATGGAGAAGGCTTCACTAGCATTTACAGTGATTGATCTGACTCATCAGTTAGTGAAAATTACCAGTGATCAGTTCCAGTTAGAGGAGATTCATTTTCCACAAAGCCAGTCAGAGCATCATTTTACCAGGGACAGATATTTTATGAAGGTGAAAAATGGAGAGATGAGTTGGTGTCCTCACAATCATCCCGTAAAACCAGATGATGATTTTGGCAAGTGAATTCAAAGTCTCACTTATGGAGGTTTAAGAAAGTGAAAGGACCATAGATTGTATGTAAAAGACAGATGTTGGTTCCGGGTCTGAAAAGTGAGGCATAAACCTTTGAATAGCCAGCAGAGGGCGATTCTTCTGGTTTCAAAAGGGTGTCAGATTTCATAGAAGTCTGTGAGAAAAGAACCCTCCTTGCTCTATGACATCTTTTTCCGGATCGACTAAGTTGCCTGTTTCAAGTCTTAATGAACATAAAATTACCTTCATTTTGTAGTATTCCTCTGTTGTTTACCCAGATCCAACCCTCACTCATTGTATCTGGCCTAAAACATCAGCATGGTGACAGTGAAAATGCTCTTCTCAAGACATTAGAACAGAGCCATGACAAAGAAATTAAAGTACATAACACTGGACTGCATGGCAGTGTCCAGGCTACTGTTTCATACCACATGTTGACACATCAGGACTAATGGATGTCTTCATGAACTGCAAAGTTGACACATTATTCAACTCACCGATAAAAGAGAGAAAATCCCACAGATCATCCTCAAGGTCAAATACAGCATTAACGGGACAGCCACAGTGGAAGCTGTCAAAGTCCTGCGCTACCCATACTAACTTGTTTCACAGTGACCACTGTTACTAGGCGACAGAGAACATTTGCAGACAGAGACCCAGAACAGGATGGAAATTCCTACAAAAACATTTTGCATGAGGTGAATCATGTCAGCAGGCTGTTCAAGGACCTACAAGTGGGAATTGATTTAAACAGCATGAAGTAGAATGTTCTCTGAAATGTCTTAGTTATTACAGGGAAAAAAACAAAACAAAAAACAACTGTTTATCCATCCAAACAGTTGCACCAAGATACTAGAGATGTAGTGCAGCTCTTCCAAAATGAATGCCACGCCTTACACCACAGCGATGCTTGCTGAGTGGTTCAAGAGAGATGTTTCTATTTATCTTCTCGTCATTATAAGTATAAGCACTTTAAGGCTCCGTTTACACGACACCGTTTCCAGTGGAAACAGTGTCATTTTTTTTTTTACCTTGACATTTCAGGAATGATATCCGTTTACACGGAAATGCAAAACGCTGAAAATGCTGCAGTTCCTAATGCCAGGCCACAAGTTCATGGTATGCATGAACTCTGGTGCGCATGTGCGAGTGCCCCATTTCCAAAAAGTAGCACTTTCACCCTTTTACATGGAAACGGAGGCCGGAGCATTTCAGAAATGCTCCACTCTGGAGCCTGTTTCCAAAGAGTATTGCTTTCACTCCGTTCTCGTGTAAACGGGCAGCAGAAATGCATCAAAACTTAGCCGTTTTCATTTCGAAATGGGGGAAACATTTCAAAGTCTGTTTGGTTTCATTAATAGAAGAGATTAAATGACAAAGATCATTCAAAATTGTGCCCTAAAAGATCATGGAGAGAATGCTGAGGCTAGGTGCCATGCCTATGAAAGAAAACACTTGCCTGAAGATGTCGCTTTACATCTTTACATTAATTTTGTTAATTTAATCTGAAATTTTTACTTGCGGGGACACATCCCTTTTTACAGAACAGGAGTTGCCTAGAAGGGTGAGGTTTCCTGTCATGCCAAAGAATTTGAGATTTATTTTTAGATTTTAGTCATTTGTTTTAGTCTGGATTATTTCTGTGCTGAGCTATCTATTATGCTAAAAGCGGAAATTCAAACACATACCTCATACATCAAAAATCTTCCACCTTGAATACTTTTTCTTCTTTCTTCTTGGCCCCATGTCAACTCTTGAAAAATGCACTCAGTTATGGCAACCATGGTCAACATACACATGGGTCCATCCATATATATGTCAGTCAAATCTGATACCTTATATATAAATGCTTTGAGGAGCACCCTCAGCATTTAATTATGCAGTGAGCATGCAGTGACCTTTATAGAAAGGTAAATAGAGAAAGGTAAGTCACTTAAATACTTTATATTGTATACGACAGTAATCCATCATATTTTATAAAGTCACATTTTTAGTGCAGCTGTCCTGTGAGGACCACATATCTCTAAATAAACTGCTGTTAATGAGCTCAGAAACACATGCCTACATCTTGGTTGACTGAATTGCACAGGAGATGCTCGTGACGGAACATGCTGGTGGAATCTGCACCAATTCAACTTGTGTGGCAGGAGTTGAAGTCTCCTCTCCATCATCAGTGTTTTTATTCTCAACCGCTCTACATCATACATGTTGGCTGTTATGATGATAAATCACGGAAGCTCATTTATTTATATAATGGAAATCTTTAAGACTCTGCTCTTCTCTGTGCCAAGCTGACCTGGCTGAAAGGAAAACTCAGTATCGTCTTTTGTCTCCATATAATAATTTCAAGATATACTCAATTGTACCAATTATCTTTTGCATGGAAATTTCTCACTGTACTCTGTGATCCTGTTAGGTAGATAACTTGTATCTATAAATGATTCCATGCTTGTTATTGTACTTGGTTAAAAGCCATGCAGACTGCTGTTGCAGTCTATATTGTTGTTTAAACCCTTTGCAATAGTAAATTAAAACCTCAACAGACAACCATAGTGAACCATAACAATTTGTTGGCTGTGCATTTTGGTGTCGACATTGTGGTAACTGATCATCCTCAAAAGAAGTCTTTCTACTCTCAAAATTCACATAGTTGAGAGAGGAGCAGGCTGACCATTTGGACTCCAGTCCATCTCCACTGGGATTTGTAGGAATGGACCACATTGTCCTTAAAAGGTAAGAGAGCTGAAATATGTTGCTATAATTTGGGGGAAAACCAAACAAACAAACAGAAAAAAATGGGAAATTATTGTTTCTGCGTGTTCGTATCACGTCATTACAGGGGTGAGTAAACCCAATGATCCGGGATCAGAGGGAATTGCTTTCAAAGGGTGAAAGTAGAATAATTGAGGACCATTTCCTTCTTGCTGTATTTACTGTCCCACCAAATCTAGGTAATGATCATGTCTAGAGTAGATTAAGATCACCAGTTAGAGAAAACCGGACATTTGTGAGCATGGGAAACAACTCGGATAAAGAAAACCCCAACCTTAGTGAAGTGGTACGTTTCATGTCTCCAAATGTGGTTTGTATGAAGGGAAAATATGGAGACAGAGCTATCAGTATTATACATGTTTGGGTTAAACATTCTGGTCAACTCTGCAACAGAGCAGTACGATGTGATAGCCTGACTTACCCGTGTGCACTATGGAAGAACGAAGTGATCAATCTGTCCATATCTGTGCAATAAATGCAAACCTCACCAGGTATGAAAGACAAGTTACAGAATGAGGATGTCATCCGAGCTGAACATGTTGTCTCATTATATCCAGTGTTATTTGTGTTTCTCATTCGAACTCTTTTTCTCTGTTGTGTCTTGGACTAATGCTGCTAAGATTGACTGATTGTTGTCAATCAGCGCAGTTGGCTTAGTGTACACCTGACTCCAGTGACAGCCTGTCCTCCACTGCTGACTGGATCCCAACTTATCATCTAGAATTATCATGAAGAATCGGATGTTTTGTGTCTGTTTTGTTTCTGTTTTGTTTCTCAAAACTGCTGCTACACACTAACAGTAACCATTTCATGTGAAAACTGCAATATGCTTCCTGCATGATACACAGCAATGACCTAGACTGAGCCTGTCTAAATTTTTTGGTCTGTTGTTCGTGCCATCTCTATAAATATGATGTATTTGTGTGATCAATAAATGATCAAAAGGGAGGAGTGTCATGGAAAATTATTATTTTCTGCTCTTCTTTGTGCCAAGCTGATCTGGCTGAATAGAAGGCTCCACAGTGTCCTGTTTTATCTCCATATATATATTTTTAATACAAGATATACTCAACTGTACACATTATCTGTTGCACGGAATGGTCTGACTGTACTCTGTGACCATGTTGAGTAGATAACGTGTCTATAAATGATTCTATGCTTGTTGTTCTTCTTGGTCAAAAGCCACGCAGGCTGCTGGTGCACTCTGTATTGTTGTTTGATCCCTTTGCAAAGGCAAATTAAATCCTCACAAAGACAGCAAACCTTTGTGTGAAAAGTATTTCAGATTTTCATAAAGTAGCTAATGCTTGCTTTGTTTCCACACAATGTGCAGATGGCTTTAGTTATATATCTCTCACTCATGATCCGCAGTAGGCTTGGGGAGCCACGAATAAATATGTGCATTTCAGAATTAGCACTATTCAAGCACTTACCTCAATTTTATTAAAGCATTTCCTCTGTAAAGTTTAGCACGTCATTCGACACAGCTGACTGGTATGACGCAAACAGAGAATCTGTGGTGGTGAAGGCACATTTTTTAACCCCTTTAATGTCTTGTCTTGACTCTTTGATGAATTACAGTTGTTAAATCAGAATATTTCCTCACTGTTTCATTCAACAGTGCATCCCATTACTCAACAATTGAGCTCTGCATGAAGTCAAAACCACAGATGTACACTAAATCATGAGCTGCCCGAGATGCCATTGCTGTAATACTCATTGCCCAACAGTAACATGATCAAAGAGCTCATTTGCTGGAGAGTCATTTGCTGAAATTACTTGGTGCTTCTGGGGCATTTGTTCAAGCAGGCAGAGGGGAGTCATGTGTTTTGATCCTTGTTGTGATGAGACCTATTCATGGACTTAATAATCAGCTCTCATCAATTGTTAGTGGCAAACTTTTGAACAGAGTTTCAGGCATGAAAGAGCATTGTTGTGGGTGTTTGCAAAGTCCTTCAGATAGTGGGAGCATAGCTTACTTTCCCAAAACAGTTTATCAGTAATAAAGCAGGTTTATATGTATGCACAGGTTTTAGTGTTATTAGAGCAACAATTTTTGTTGAGGTAAGTGTTTGAACGCAGCTGAAGCACTCAGGTAAGAAGTATATTTTTTACACTCCCAGATGGAGCTCAAGCAAATATTAGGTAACCTAACAGCGTACCTTTTATCTCTGGGTGGAAATCTCTTGCCTAGTAAAACACACTGTAGCATGTGTTTTCAGGCCAAATGGGATGAGACCTTTTTCTGACTTTGAGTGTAGACTCATTATCAAATTAGCTGGAGGTGCTTAGAAGCAGGAAAATCCTCATACAAGGGCATCACCAACAAAACACCTTGAGCTATATGTTTTTACTGTACAAACCCCAGGTGAATCAAATTCACTCACACATAGTCCAAGGCCGGATACAGGCTATTGTTCTTTTTATACTGTACTGGGTGTGTTCACCAAAACAGGCAGAAGTTTTGAATATTTTGAGCTTTGTGATTCAGGATCACGTCTTTACTCCTTATCTACTGATGCCATGCGATATTTCATTCTTCTAAGTAAAAAGGCACTTTATCTTTTGCAAGGTAAGTATATTTGAAAACTTAGCACAGTAAAAAAATTCACGTGTTCAATAATGTGCACTTTTACTGACTCACTCCCTTCCCGAAACAACTTCAGCAGATTAAAAAAGCCACAGGGAGAGTACGATACTAGAAAGAGATCCCAGAGATATTTGCTTCTTAACTTAGTTTAGCTTCATTGACTGGGTGTAAGATCCAGAACTGAATTTCAAGCCCTTCTCTTCACACACAAAACTACCCTCATATCAACCCCATCACATCTTGAAGACTTTATAGTATGATATTATCAAACAGGAGCACCTGTCTTCAGGTGACCTAAACCATCCTTTAGTTATGCTGCTGTAAGGTTGGGTAGTTGGGGGAGCCCTTACTGAGCACTTCTCCTTCACCCCCTCTTTTCACTCCCCTTACATTTACATGTGACTGTTACATTTACCTATCTACTCTCTCCTGTGCTTTGTATTTTTTTTCACTCTGTTGTTCCTGATCTCTTTCTCTGTGCTCTGTGCTTGTCTCTCATCATTCCCCTCACCCCCTGCCTTTCATGGCAGATGACTGCTCATCACTGAGCCTGGATCTTATAGAGGTCTCTTCCTTTTCATAGGGAGTTCTTCCCCCCTACTATTGACAAGGGTTTGCTACAAGGGGAAGCCTGATTGTCAGGTTTATCTCTGTGACACTGTTGGCTCTTACAATATACATCAGGTTTCAAATCTCTGACCTGGCAATGGTATAAAGGAAGCGTGACTTTAAATTTCTTCCAGTTATCTGTTTATTTTTATTTTGGTCTTACAGCCGTGAAAGATCTGCAGACTGAATTTGGGAGAGTATCAATGACAGCAGCCCAACTTCAGCCTTTTCACTTGGAATTACTTCAGATGCTAACTAAAGCCAAAGATTAAAAGACATGTTATTAAAAGACGTGCAACACAAAAAAATCTTCATTGTGATGACTGAGGGCTATATTTTGAATCGTGCAAACACCTAACACTTTGCCTCACTGTGAGGAAATGATGAGTTGGTGTTGATGAACACATGAAAAAAAAATCTCAGGTTATCTCGTTTGATGTCAAGTCTCTGTTGTCTTAACGTCTCAACTAAAAACAGATGGCAGCATTCAAAATACACGACTCCAAAAATACAGGTGATTGTGACACAAGAATAAAAATGCCAGCAGATCAGTTTTAAAAATGCTAAACGGTTTGATTGAAAGTAGCCAATAAAACAGTATAAATATTTAAAGAGTAGTCTTAACCACATTTAAAAAAATAAATCTAGAAGCCAGTAGTTACTGATTTGCATCCATAGTCAGGCTGCAGTTTACAGTCTAATCATATCAAAAATTACCTTATATGACATCTAAACACACTTTCTCAGTTGGAATTCTCTTATTCCATTTAAAAGAATGGGCCGAGAAAAAATGGGTCCATTCATAGCTCGGCCCTGCAGAGACTTAGAGAGCCTTCACTCCTTCGACATCTATAGCTTTGGAGGAGCCTAAATGAGTCATTAGTGGGCTATTAATTCCTGTCGGTCATCCTGAACAGTGCTGGGAACAACTTTATCCCTTAGTTTTTAATGGTGTCAGGACCTACAGAAAGAATCAGTGTTTCTCTCTAGGACATAAATCCCTCTTGGCATTTCTAGAAACGTTAGTACAGTTTTTTATAGGACAGGACCTTGTAATGGGCGATTTACTGACTCACATACTGAGTCAACTGACTTTAGAGGAGAACATGGCAAAAAGTTATTTTTTGATTCATGGACTTTATCTATTACATTTTTAGTAAGCTACAGTGAAACTCAAATGGAGAATGACACATGAAAAAGGTTACCATGATGTTCCAGGCACACTGTGGTAAACCAAGGTCGCTGAATCAATAGAGGAAAGAGTCTTTTGAAAATGTGATACATTTTGTTATTGAAAATAGCATGTTTACAGCCTGGTACAAAATAATCTTCTTGGTCTATGTGCTCTCACCGGCCACTTGACAGGTACAGCTTGCTGGTACTGGGTTAGACCCTCCTTTGCCTTTAAAACTACCCTAATCCTTTGTGGTGCCAAGGTGCTGGAAACAGAGATTTGGGGTCATGACACTATCATGAAATGATAGCATCACTCAGTTACAGATTTGTCAGCTGCACATACCTGATGTGAATCTCGCAGTCCAGCACATCCCTAAGGTGCACAAGACAAGATGGAATCATGTGTTCAAGTTTACACCAAATCCTGACCCTGGGTCTCAAATTCTGCTGCTGAACGTTGCAGCCAGAATCAAGATTCAACGGACCATGCAACACTGAACTGTCTTGATCATGTCTACATGTCCAAATGCATTGAGCTGCTGCTATGTGGCTGGCTGATTAGATATTTGCATCAGCATGCAGCTGGTAAAGCATACCCAATGAAGTAGCCAGTTATTGTATTCCCCCCTTCATTACAACTAGTGAGTGAATATTTTTTTTAACTCCCGTGTTTGGCTAATTTGTTTGTACCATCTGAGAAGATTGTGGTTCAGTATTTGCTTGTGAAATGTAAGTGTTTTGTTAGTCTGTTACTTTACTATATTACTTTATTATTGCACTTTGCAGCTGTATAATTTATGAATGTAGCTTAATAACCAAGCTCAGGGATGTGCAACATTTTTTTCCCCTGACTGCCGTACTAAATTAGATAAAATAAGAGAGCAGCAGCACATTGGACAACATAATCAAAGCATCACACATGGTTGTGAATTATATTAAACTCTGGCAGACAGATTAGGATCTTAAGATCTTTGGAAAATTGTTTGTTAGCACCCAGCGCTAACAAACAGTTTTCCAAGGTGTTCTCATCCTAGCATGATACACACAAAGTCTCTTTTGACAGCAGCCCTTGATGTTAATATAGGCAACCAAGAGATTAACAGTCCTGATTTTGAGACCTACAGATTCCCTCTTAGTAGGTTACAAGGGTGGCAGTGAAATAAGTCATGTTAGCAGCCAGAAGATGATTCTTGTCCCATTTGAGCCTGTGGTTTTTCTCCCCATCTGAAGTACAGTCTTTACTGGAATTGATATTTTCTTTCACTCTCTGGTTATATTAAGATGCTGAAAGGGTTCTGGTTCTGTTTAGGCACTAAAAAAATACTCGGTTAGGTTGAAGCCCCAGTCACGCAGGCTAGACCAGTTGGCAATCACCTGGCAACCACCGGTCGTTTGGGAAAAATGAGTATTCCCGACCTATTATAAATGATTGCTGGAGGTTGCTGGCTGCCTCTGTGAAATAAATTGCTAAGCCCCAGTCATGCAAACCACTGGTCTCTAGGGAAGAAATGCTTATTCCCTTGCCAACCAGTTGGGGCACGTGCCTTTTAGCTGACCGGTCTCTAGACCTGTGTAACTGAAATCTTAATCACTAAAAACTACTTTAATTAGGTTTAGGCACTAAAATCTTGCATCCAGTGGCTTTAACAAAACTGCGTTATTTGACAAGCCAGGAATAAAAGTATGCTGGGCTGTCCACTTGGTGATAGGCAAACCAAAGCTCTGTCCCAGATTACTTTCTGAATAATCAGGTCTAGTAGGCTTTCTCTTTGCTGACGGGGGTGAGTACCTTGGCAGAGTAGTAAATAGAATCGTCAGGGTCGGCAGTTATATATATGTAATATGTCGAAGTACGAAAAACTTAACAGCAGAAAAAAATTAACCCATTTCAACGACTGGCTTTCCTCAGTGTTTTGATACCTTGACAGAGTAAACTTTAACTTTAGAGTTTGTATAAGCAGTTTAAACTTTATGTACATAACTGCTTTAATTTCCCTAGATAGCAATGCAAAAGTGGGATATAATTATATAATGTAATTAGCCAGCAGAGGCACAGGAAATTAGACTGGTATCTTCAAATCTTGAGGGCACTGATAAACTGTATCAGCTCATAAATTATAACCTTCAGTGAAACCTGTATTGTCATACATTATTTCTTCAGTGGTGAGACTCAAAACTGAAATTATATATTTTAATGACCTCAATTTTTTTTCCAACTAACATGTGAAAAAAAACTAGATAATGACACATATAAGACCAAAATGTCAAGAAATGTCTTTAAGGCAGGTTAAATTAAATAATGAATAAGCGATTAGGGACCACACTGCTGCTACGTCATCCATGCTGAGAAACAGATCGATTGTGCCGAGGTCTGACTTCAGAGAGAAACTGGTATTCTCACACTGAGTTACCAGACTCACCGCTCTCCCATCTGCTTCCTTATTGACAAGAGATCAGCATGGTTCGGAGAGGATCAGTAGCCTGGAAATGTCAAAAGTGTCACAGTGAATCAATTCAAATCATCAGGTCAGGACCGCATAAAGACCACAGCTTAGAACCACTATGAGAGAAAGCGAAGTGCACTTCAAGGCCGCCGATTATATGGATAAATTCTCCCTAAAACCACTTAATACTACCTGAAAATTAGAGCGGTGGTTCATCCTGTGATTCTGTTGTTCATTTGAAATTGTTCAGTTCATTGATAATAAACAGTCAAAGGCCTTCATTCAGCTAAAATCCATCTTCTTTAGCTTATCCTCTCAGGGTCACTGGAGCCTACCCCAGCTGTTGCAGGGCTAATACAGAGAGAGACAGACAACTGCACTTGTCAATTTGCATTTATAGACAATTTAGAAACACCAACTAACCTAACCCCACGTCTTTGGACTGTGGGATGAAGCTGGTGTACCCAGAGAGCACCAACGGGGAGAACATTCACACAGAAAGGGCCCGCCCAGACGGCGGATTTGAACCCCGGACCTTCTTGCTGCGAGCAAGCACTGCACCACCATGCTGTCCCCTTTGTTAGTTATGGAACCAAAAATCCAAATTCAGAAGACAGACCACAATGCAGATGAATCCTGCCAGCCTGTAAGTCAGTGCTGTATTATTTCAGCAACACATGCTGCAAAGGAAATGTACTGCAAATCCAAAGAGGCATTCTTCATCATGTTATATGCTCACAAATAAGGGTAGTGTGAAATTTCACTCGTGTACCTTTGAAGTCTTCCCTTAGTACTAATTACCAGACTTGAATGTAACTGTGTTAGAGTCGAACAGATATACCCATCAGGAATTTGGGGCATGTTTGTTTAAAATCACTTTGGTGGTTTATGACAACTAGTTTTGGCAACGAGGACTAAACCACCAGGGTCTATCTGACTGCTCACCAAACCACATAGTACTGTACCCCTACAGAGCCTGATGCAGGTGGTGGGATCAGATGAGGGTGGTGGCTGGGCCTGGGCTGGGCTCCCTGAGCTGACCTCCAGATGTGTGCCTTTATCTTCTTTTTTTACATCAGACTGTTCACTGTGTTATTGTGTGTAGACTTTTGATTGCCCTACATTTTTATATATTTAGGGTTTTATCACTGCTTGTTATATTGTTGCCTGTTGCTTGGGCATAATCTTGACAGAGCTTGAGATTTTTTTTGGCATCTTCATGTGGATGGAGATCTCAGAACATGGGTACATAACATGGCACATTTTCTAAAAAATGCCCTTTTAACTGTCACCGGCAATTGAAGATTGGTTTATGTAAAGAGCATACGGGTATAAATAACTGACCCCTTAGCAGTGACATGCTGTTTCACCTTTAACAAACAGGGCATTTTAGTTTCTGAAAGCAAAGCAGACAAAAAACTAGAGTAGATGCAGGAATACTATAGATGCATGCACAACATATATCCTCACTGATGATGTTGGTAACACATGTGCAGCAAAAAGTAATACCAGAGGTCACTGATGGGTACATTTCCTAATATTATTTAAAGGGCAAACGCATCTATAAGCCATGCTGATGACAATGCATGAGACGTGTTTAACATTCAAAGTTCAGTTTGGTTACTTTGTAAGACACCTGTGCAGCAGCAGTTAGGAGTTTTATACATAAAGCCCTGCAGTAACAGATTAGTTCTCAGTCACTTGGTATGATTGTTGTATGATTCTTTGTGTAAAAACTAATAACTACTGATCTCCTGGGTTTTCATTTTGACAATTTGTATAGTTTACCCATGATGATCGGACCTGACAGGCAGACATAAAGGAACTCAGATAACCAATTTGTACAACTGTGCTGAGCAAGAGAAGCAGCTCAGAATGAACAACACAGACAATCATGAGGCAGGTGGACAACTGAGAAAATCCACATTAGTCCTCCAGTCCTGTCAGGCAAGACGAAAAGTCAGAGACAGCAGCAGCACAGGCTTGCTGGTACTGAACAGCTGAAGACTGGAAAATATTAGTGTGGTCTGATGCGGGGCTGATGTGGCTGATAGTAAAATCTGACTTTGCCATCAACACCATAAATCCAGGGACGCAACCTGTTTGTTAGGAAAACAGAGACTTCTACTGGTGATGTTATACTGAAGTGTTTGCTTTCTTGGCACACTTTAGGTTCCTTAATGCCAGCGAATCCTCATTTGAATACCGCAGCCTATCTGAGTGAGTGATCGTTAATGCCATTTAAAAACATATTAAAGTCAACATTTTCAAGCTGAAAGTTCATGATTTTTAAAACAAGGACCCAGACATTGGCATGGCATGAACAGAGTCTACAGGATCGATGAGCCTCGGACATTAATTTAGTACAGCAAGTGTCAGCACCAACCAATCTGGACATTTATATTTTTGTTGTTCTCATTTAGCTCAGACACGCCATGCATCACAACCTTCACAGCTGAAGGGACAAGTGTGAGAGTGGTTTCTGTCCCACTTTATAAACAGGGGAGCACCCAGAATTTGAGTGATGCTCTGTCTCTCTTTCTTTTTCTCTCTCAGCCACTGCCGAATAGTACTTGAAACTGCTGCAAATGCATAAATGGTACAGCACATGCCAGAAATAAGATAAATAAATCTATAAAAAAATAAGATAAACCCTGCCTTTAATATTGAAGTTTTAATAAGCATTTTAAGGGACTTGTTTTACTTTACAAAACCTTGTCAGTAACTAAGTTCCTTCAGTTTTAATAATGCAGGATATTTGTAAGAGTAATCTGTAGAGATACACCATAAAAGGCTTGTTGTTTCTCGCACTTCCTTACCCTGGACTGATTCAAAAACACTGTTTTGTTGTCTGTAACAAATTTCTCCCTACATATAATGTGAAAGACCTATTTATAAAGTTTAACCTATATGATGCCCGGAAAGAAAGCTCACGAAAATCTCAGCTGAGTAACTGAACAGACTTAACACAACTCTATCATTAAGACACAGGAGAGTCTGATGGTTTGTGGTTCAATATTTTGTTGAATTAATGTATAGAAATACATTAATTCAACAAAATACTGAACCACAAACCATCAGACTATACCCATTTTTGTTATGTTTTTCACTTTTGTTTGCACGCACAGCGAAGGTTAGACAGGAGAGCAGGGGAGAGACTGGGGGAAGACACACAGCAAAGGTCAGGTCAAGCAACTGCTTCTAGCCTTGTAGCACATTGCCTAATCAACCCAGTGAGCTAAAATGGGACCTTAAGCGAATCTTGAAAAGACAGTTTAAGGGTTTTTTTGTTTTGTTTTTGGGTTTTTTTTTCTAGCTGCAGCCCTGGTGATGTCAAGGGTCTTAGAGCAAGTAATGAATAAATGAAAAAATCAGAATTCAAATGTAGCCTTAGTCTATATGCAAATTTGATATAAGGTCAACAAGTACAAATGGGTACGCTGGTTTAGTCTCATACATGCTTACAGAACAATACAATAGGGAAAAAAATCAAGGAATAAAGTTGCATCTAATTCTGTTAATGTCAGGGTTAAAGACATTATAGTAATCAGGAAAAAAAAACCCTATCAGCAAGCAGGTTGCGGTGAGGTGAAGGAAAACCCTTTAACAGGAAGAAACCTCCAGTACAACCAGGCTCAGGCAGAGGCTGCCATCTGCCACGGCCATTTGGAGGTGATGGGAAAAAGAAAAGACAAAAGAGGAAAGAGAAAAAAAAGGAGAGCATATTGAGACAGGACAAAATACAAACTAAGAGAGAGAGAGAGAGAGAGAGAGAGAGAGAGAGAGAGAGAGAGAGAGAGAGAGAGAGAGAGAGAGAGAGAGAGACATGCTGCAGTGGTATAGAAACACTGAAAAGAGGTGAGTGAAGTGCTCAGTGTATCACATGAAGTCCCGCAGCAGTCTGACCCTATAGCAGCATAACTAAGGGATGGTTCAGGATCACTATTAGCTTCATCAAAAAGGAAACTTTTGAGTCTGATTAAAACTAGAGAGGGTGTCTGTCTCCCAAATCCAAACTGGGAGGTGGTTCCAGAGAAGAGGGGCCTGATATCTGAATTCTCTGCCTCCCATTTTACTTTGAGAAACTCTAGAAAACATAAGTAAGCCTGCATGATGGGAGCGAAGTGCTCTCTTGGCATAATATCATAATATGAGGTATATATGGCTTTGAAGATAAGAATCTAAATATCTTATTGATGCTCATGGCCCTGGGAAACACAAGCACTGCAGATGCTATTAAAAGATTTTAATCCGTCCTGCTATCCACGCACAGAGGTCTGAAGGAAAGGTGTTCTGGAGAATTTGATTGGTCAATAAGTGGTGATTTCTTACCTGTTTTTTTTCTAATTTGGAACATGCTCTGGAGCAGGTTACGTTTGCAGCTTAAGTTGCCATGGTGCTGTAAGGATCAAACTGCCTTTGTAACAGAGAAAACCTTGGCTTAACCCTGAAGTTACCTGGATTAAATGAAATCCTGCTTTGTAGTGCAGGCCTCTGGCCCTGCAGCTGCAACACAAGTCCCCAATCACCACCTCTCCAGCTGACAGCTGTGTTTGTGCTCATGTGCTGTGTTTAGTTTTCACCAAACATGCCAAGGTGCATAGAGGCCCAGCAGCTCCCCTTTGGTCTTGTCTGTCCAAAGGACATTGCTCTAGTTTTGTGGTTTTTTTCAGATGCAACTTTGCAAACTTAATCCATGCTGCCGCACTCTTTTTAGAGAGAAGAGGCTTTCTCCTGGCAACGTGTCCAAACAGGAAACTCATGTTCAGTCTCTTTTTTTCTAATGTACTGTCATGAACTTTAAAATTGAACATTGTAACTGAGGCCTATAGAGTCCTATAGCTCTTGGGCAAACAAAACTTAAGTTATCTTGAGTCAGTTGGATGTGCTTTTACAAAATATTGTCTTTGACTCTCTTTGGAGTCCCTGAAGGCTGGGATGAATAATTTAAATCACCCACAACAGGAGCAGTCAATGGACAGTACCAGTGTTAATTAGTATTTAGCCTCTGCACTGCAATACTGTATTGAAAATAGCTGTTTGATTCGGATCTACAACTTCTTATCTCTTTTTAAACCGAGTGTTGCTTGCAAAGCATGTAAGGGGAGGCAGGGTGCTTTACACACAAAGAGGTGATTAGGAACGAAGCTGAAGTAAGCGGCTAAGCACTCAAGCTGAATTAAAGCAAACATGCCTAGTTCTGTCCCAGCTCCATACCACATAATGATAATGAATGATGATGATGGCATCTGAATGTGGGGTATACCAAGATACTGGCATGTGCACTTAATTTGCATGATTTTTCAGTGAGCTATTGATGGATACATTAGTTACACAGTGTGAATGGAGGAGCTGCTCAGAGCCAGAAAACATTTAAATTAATTTTGGATGGTGTCCAAAAAGAGCCCAGAAAAATCTCAGAAAATCAGGTACTAAATGTGACGTAGATGTATGCATTTGAATGAGTCTTAAACTCATCCCAATGCATCTTTTAGGAGGCTTTGTAATTTCCTAAATAAAGCCGTTTTTGTACAGCTGAGCACTGCAGCAGACGTCACTCAAATTACAAGAGGAAGTAATCATTTGACAGCAGTGGGTTAATCAATATTTGGTGGTGGCATTTCTGGAAGGAGTACTGTGCATGTGAATGAATGTATGAATGCATGTGTCATGAAAGAAAAACTCACCCAATGCAAACCTGTGGCTTACCGACGTGTTTTCTATGTTTTAGTCGATAATGGAGCTCTGTGGCTCAGAGGATTTAGAATTTTCAGGCTTTGTGGAGTGTGTTTTCCTTACTTTGGATATTCATCCATCCATGCATCCACCTGAATGGGTGGAAATTATGAGGGAAACACAGGGGTTCAGATTGCGTCGCTGTAACTGTAATGATATAAAGTTAAATGATATATTATGCATCAAAAGCTTTTATACTTATTGTATGTGTGAGACAAGTTTTCTAATAATGGATTCCCCCTTTATATGCTCCACAGTGATTTGGTCCACTGCCCATTATTCCTTAACTGCTTTACTTTACAGAGGTAAATTTAAAACAGAGGATCAGTCACACATTGTTTTCTCTCTCTTTAACCAGAATGCATTTTATTATCTCCTTTTCCTCATGGTTATATTTTTTCCAAACACATTTTTATGGAAACAGAATGTATTCACACAATTTAAAGAAACAGTTTGGCATATATTTCTGAAATACACCCACCGGTTCATGGTCCCCTTTTCACACCCTCATTCAAAAGTACAATTGTAGGCATTAGAACAGGACCATCAGGATTTATGGTGGCAGTGGTGGAGCAGATGGGAAAGGAAACCATCTAGCAGAAGCTGGAGATGTTTAAGAAGTAAGTTACATAAAATGAGTGTGAATGTCAGACTGACAGAATGGCACCAACTTCTTAACATGGAGACAGGACTGGGCTCATTACCAAACATGTCTTAGACCTCACTGGATCTGAATGAAGACAACAGGACAGACCTTTCGGCATGAAGTGGAAGTGACAAAAACAATGCTACAAAAAACAAGTGTAATGTATGCAGATGAGGGAGCACAATTCTTCCTTAATGACCTCACTCGAGTGTAATTTTGATCACATGTTTTGAGCTAGTCTGAGAGGTCCATCATTTGACTAGTTGTCTTCTTCAAAGCCAGTTACATTCCTATGTTGAAACACTACTGTACATTACCTCTCTGTTTCCCTTTTCTTCTTTCCTCACTTTTTCCTTTCTCTTAAAATGTCTTGGTCAGTCCACCCTGCTTCTTTCAGGTGCTTTGTTCATTTTTTTCCTCCACTTTTTTCTCTGCTTCCTGTGTCACAAAGAGCACAATTTTACTCGCAGCAAAATTGTGTGTGTGTGTCTGTGTGTGTGTATGTGTGTCTCATTTACAGTATGTTACCGCAGCATGCCTGAGCTGCAGAAAAGCCTCAGGGGTGTTTTGAGTGGCACTTAAAAAGGGAAAACTGTCGACCCCTCTGTTACCTGCTACTGCTTTGAAGAAGGAAACCCTGCAAGATGAAAACACACACACACACACACACACAGCTGAACTGCACATTTAATGCAGACCCAGTGCAGCAATGGATCCTATGTTCAAGATTAGAGCCTCCAGTTGTCAGATGTAAGTTAGTATCAGCACAAACATACATGTATCTACTTTTGGAAGACATTCACTCACACAAGACTTGATTTTTATAAAGATGCCGGTACAATTAATATGTGCAAAGATGCAAATACATACTGTACACATGAGTGGAACCATTTACAGTAGAGGTCAAAAAACAAAAAAATTAAATACTCTTTTTTTCTTCATCAATCAAAAATTAAATTAATATTAGCACTGCTGTAGAAGGATATTATTCAAGGAAAGGCAAAGTAACAAAAACTTTGTATTCCAAATATCCAGTGATCACAATAAGAGCTCAGTAACCAGTGTGCTAGAATGGAGGATTGCAAATGAAGTTACTGATAGTTACCGTTTGCAAATCTATTAGAAAGTGTAGGCGTTTTTCTTGGAATGACTTATCTGCACCTGTAGGATTTTACTTAATTTCTCTCATAGCTCTGTTTTGGTTTTGTTCCACTTTTTTTTCCCAGTTTATTCCACAGCTCACAACACCAGTGGGCTTCTTAGCCACAACTTTGTCCTGAATGATCTTGTAGAGTTTCTTGATTGGGTTCAGAGCAGGACTCTGGGCAAACTGTTTTATTATTTCAGTGTTATCAGCTTCAAGGAAGTGCTTAACCCATTCTGCAGTGTGACAAGCTGCACTCACTTGCATAGAAATTGCTGTCTGATTGGAAGCTGATGGCAAGGAATGAAATATGTGTTGTGAAGGAGCTTCAGATAAATATTAGCATTCACCTTGCCATGTACCTGCATTAGGAGTCCAGCTCCTGCAGCAGGAAAGATTCCTTATGTCACGATGCTTTCCCTGACTTGAAACATAGTGTTCCCTGTCCCTGTTCCCTGAAAAAATAAATGAATTAAAACTTGCTCTTGTCACTTAAAGTGAAATTTGGACGAGTTCTCCGCACGTCCACATGCGTTCCTGAACAGTCTAGTGTTCCGATCTTTTTTGTTGATGATGGGTTTGGTCAATGCAGAACTTTCAGACCAAGATCCCTCACGTACCGACACTCTGTATGCCAACAAAGAACTTCAGCAGTGAATTGTCAATCCATTCGAACTACAATGTCGAACCATTTCAACCATTCTGTGGATGGCAGTAGCTCAGGAGGTAGAGCACATCATCTACTAATTGGAAAGTTGGTGTTTCATTCCCCAGCTGCCCCAGTCTGCATGCCAAAGTATGTTTGGGCAAGAACTGAATTTCGAGTTGTTCTGATGCATTAATCAAAGTGTGAATGTTAGCTACAAAGCATTTAGTCATCAAAAAAAATGCTTTGGTTATTCAAGCATGTCGTAGAGAGACAAGATTTTTGCATTCTGTCTAAAACCGATTACTAGCATTTTAACGGATACTTGAATCGTCACCGTAAATCTTCTGAGATATTCTAAGAATTAGGCACTTGAACCACCCAACTGCTCTTAGAGTTGCTCAAAACGTCATTCCTTCAGCCTCCACAGGAATAATGACCATCAGCAACTAGCTCACTTTTGTGAAATGATTGCTGCCAGTTTATAGTCGGATAATTAAAGAAGTTAACACAAGATTAACAAAAACAACTGTGAAATATTCAGAGTCCTCTCAACTTGATCGCAGTTCACTTTCTGTTTGTTATATTGTGATACAGAATATTATAAAGTTATGAAATACACTTCAACTACACCCCACTTATTGATTTGGGATCCTTTTAAATGGGAATCTACAAAGTTTTATTTTATTTCTACTGTAAACCTAGATAAGTACACTTGCTAACACAACTACAATACATGCCCCCCCCCAAAAAATACAACCCCCCCCCACAAAAAAAAAAACAGTGACACACACACACACACACACACACACACACACACACACACACATTTTGTTTTGTTACCTGAGCACAGCATCTGTGAAGTCACTGGGGGGAAAACATTCATAAATAAATTAAGGCACAGTTGTTTTTATTTCCATCATCGTGATTGCAATGATATGAGGCACACATGCATACTGAGCTCCTGTGATGGTGCGATTCTAAAGGAAACAGACAAATAAAATTAAACTGTTATGTTGTCCTTTCCCTAGGTAATACCTCGGCTGCATTATGGGCACTGCACTCAAGCAAATACTTTCAGCACTTTAAGACAATGATGGAGAAAGTGGGAGGCAGTCACAGGACTCACATTCACTTTAGATGTTTTAATTTGGAGGCTGTCTGTAAATGACTTTGTTTTGAGATTACTTCATTAGGAGATGATAACTAAAAAGCATTTCTGTCACAACTGAGTTTTTAATTATTCTGTGCATTTAAATGCTAACAATGTGTTTTCATACATAAGCCATTTTCATTGTGGATGTTCTTTGTGTAGAAATGGGACTAAACACCTGAGACATTGCAAAACCGTCACCTCACGGTCACACGTAACTTGGGTGCCTGTAAAACAAAATGCAAACGAAGTTTTGCACAGTTCGTGTATTGGCATCCCAATCTTCACCCAGCTGCTCATCTCAGTTTGTTTCAGGTTTGACCAGTTTCATTCAAACATCAAACAAATATTATTAAAGAGCAGAATCATGTAAGGCTTCATTCTAAATGTGCAGGCTGACTAAGTGTAGAGTTACAGGAACCTGCACCAATTACCCAGACATCTCCCCCTCTGGTTCCACATAAATGAATGCTCCCAGTGGCAGCTATCACAGTCTTAACAGTTTCAAAATAAGATATGCTTTTGTTCAGTGCAGTTTGCAGTAAACTGTGCCACAGTTGTGTTTACGTAATTCACTGAAATACTGTTGTTACAAAATGTTGCTCTCTGAGAGGGAAACTCCTAAAAATGCATATTCAGTAAGACCAGCTGCAAAGATACCTGCGTCCACACCTTTCAGTTGCATAACTCAAACTGTGACTCTTTCCTAAATACCAGCAGTAGGTTTTTAACATTTAAAAAAGGATTGGTGCTGAAGCAGAATCTTATTAAATCTGCCAGTCACTGTGTGTGTGTGTTTATATATATATATATATATATATATATATATATATATATATATATATATATAGTAACTTTGTGCACAAACTATATATGTGAAAGCTGTTGCTCATCTCTCCAGAAGAGAAAACTACATATAGGAAAACAGAAGTAATTTGAAAAATAAATTTAAGGTAAAGTAGCAATACTGCTGCTTATCCTGAGGTACATGTGACTGCTGGAGGTAAACTGTGCAAATGTGCAGATAATTGGAGTACTACTGTCATGTTATAAAGATGCATAGCTCATATTCTACATGCTGGCTGTGTGTAAACATGATTTCCTTATAAACAGAAAGAAAACTGCCTTTCTTGTGGACTGAATATTTCTGAAACAGCAGCTTTTTGAGGAAAGCTCATTAGTTTGATGCACGGTTTCTGTTCATGTGTAGTTTTGCAAACAAATTTTATCCATAAAAGACAAGCTAATATTGTACTCTAGGAGACATTAGTTTTACATTAGTTTCTGTGCAGATCTAATGCTTTACATTAACATGGTGATATGCCATTATGTCATGAAAGCAGAAAGTCTGAGCCCAAGCTTTAACCTTTAACACACACCAGTCTTCATGTGACAGTGAAATAAAACATTACACTGATATATCTGCTCTACAAAACCTATCCACTTCATTGATCACCCATCTAACGGCAAAGTGGCAGTGGCGCAGTGGGTAGGTGCTAGCCTTGCAGCCAGAGGGTTGCTGGTTTGAGCCCCTGTCCCTGCACTGCGTTGTGTCCTTGGGCAAGACAGTTAAACCACATTGCCTAACCGTAGTGCTGGTCTTTGGCTGCACGACCGCCGATGCTCGTCTCTGGATGAGTGATCCAGAACGATCATTTCGTTGTGTGCGCAATGTCGAGTGGAATCTAATCCAGATTCTGGATTTGCAGGCTACTTGAATTTAACATGAGAGCCTCCATTTAATGGATATTTTTGGCCAAATCTCAGCTGAGTGTGTCAGTTACATTGATTGCTTTCTTTGTCCCCTGATTGCCAGAACTAGTCCATTTACCAAATAGTGAGTTAGTTGTTGCAGGATGGTGATTAAACTGCAAAATGCCACAGGCACTCAACAACCTTGCTTTTATATAGACATATAAACAGGTTAGAATCAGTTGGCAACCAGTTGAGTGAAGTCCCCTAAACATGTCACAGATGAGTTGCAATCACTGGTGCAGACTGAGTCAGACTGATTGCAATGTGTTGGAAATATGCCTGCATTTATAAATTAGACAGCAATTACTTGCAAACCTTCAGCAATCTGTCTGAAAATGATTGCAGTCCCACCAGCTAACATGTGCATTCACCTTGTAATTGAAAGTGGTCACCCCAACTCAGTGCAATAACCGGGCAATCACCAATTTGTCCCAAAGAAGTTGATGTCCTATTTTTATTCTAGTGTGACTGAACCATTAAGAAGATAAATCTATTTATTTATGTTTAAAGTGCATGTTTCTCCAGAAGAGTTTATTCACAGTCTCAACCCTGAGTAATACTGCTAACAGCCATCCCACACACATCACATAACAACCTTAAGCTGTCAAGGACAGAAAACATCATCTGTCATGCTAGAAATGATCATTAATTTTTCCTGTAAATGTTCCAAAGGCTCACCAGCCACAACTCTATTCTAGTTCCAGTACGAATAGATAGGTAGTGTCATAAATATTATACTGAAAATGTCATCTTTATGTGAATGAACTATTCATTCAAGTCATTCATGCTCTTCGTCTTATCAGGAGTTTCTCATACCATAAGGACCATGGATAAGACAGTTTAAACATTGTTCTTGTTTAATTAAAAAAAGAGAGAGAAAAAGAAACTTTGGTGGAGATATAACAGACATCACTTTTGTGTTATTATTTGATATTGTATCACCTTGTGTATGAATTGAAAAAAAAAACAGTCTAATCTTTGGCTTGTGTAACATTTTTTCTAAGTAAACTCTTACATTTTTATCCCGACCTTTAAGATTACCCTTAAGATTTATTTTCAGGCAGCCACTGTCATCACTGATTAGGTCTTAGGCCTCAGTGAGCTCACAAAATGTGCAGCACCAATATGAAGGTATAGGAAAGTCAAATATGGAGAGGCGTGACTCAAGTGGTGGAGAGGGCTGTCCACAGATAAAAGGAGTGGCAGTTTAATATCAGGCTATTTCACATGCTAAAGTGTACCCGTGCAAGAACTACACCCCCCGTTTGTCTGTTGTGATTATGTGCAAATGGGTGAATGGGGAATATTGTGATTCACCGTTTCAAGGTTCAACATAAGTGCAGAGAATTTCACATAGGAGCTTATTTAAACAACTGCCTTTTGGTCTAAAGTTTATTTTAGGACCTTTTTTATAAATAGTTTAAAAATGAACCTGCAATAGAAATACAGAGGAAAATGTACTCTTTACACTGAAACACTGATAAAACATTTCTGAAAGAAATTTGGTTCAATGATTCAAACACTTTTTAGCCAAAAACTAAGTCTAATGAGTGAAAGTTCACTGGCATATGTGCATGTATATGCAGATCTTTCCTAAGCTGTTTCAGTTCCAGAGATTTATAGAACTGTGTTAAGCTTTTGAGACTACAAACTGGAAATGCATGCAGCCATTTGCTTTGATGATAATGTTCTAAAGAGATGAGTTTGTTCTTGCGTGTTTGTGTATCATAAGTTAGAGGGAAATCAATATGTTGTGTGTGTGTGCCAGGCTAGGAGCAAATCTTTGTCAGTGATTTGCTGGAGTATGTTTGAGGTTTGCCTGCAGGTATGTGCTGAAGCATATCACTGGTACAACAAAATCTGATGAATGGATATCTAAAGAAACCAGACGCATAAATAATAAATGTATAAGAACTGTACAAACTCCCCCATCCAAAACAAAAAAAATAAATAATAATATGTGGTTTCAACATTAGAACACTTAAAGTAGAGTATTTTCCCAAGAATCACAGTGTATCAGTCTGGACATTAAAGTTAAACTTTTTTTTAAAGGTGACATGTTTTTATTAACCCTCAAATGGCCAAGTTGTCATCGATGATGAGCCCGACACTAGCTCTGAACCCTGTCTTATTAGCAGATTTCCTCACTGTGTTGTTTTTGAGCCCCCCTAAACTAAACTAAGCATGGATACTTGGAAATAGGCCCTGGCATAATTTCAATTGTGGTTAAAATACTTGTACCTTCTTCTCAATGCATTCAATGTCACTTCTTTTATTTGGAAATGCTCTTATATTTAATTTCAGGAATGCTTGAGTTGTTTTAGACAGTATATCACACAAATATGATATGATATGTTAATTACTCAATTAAATGTATATATTTTTTTAAATCTTTTGGCATGTTTCACTCATGCCAGTGTTGAGGTTGTTACTCAAAAACATTACTCGTTACTTAATGAGTCACCAGAGAAAGTAATTTGTTACACCACTTTACTCCGTAAAATGACCTGAAATGTAATGTCTCATATTTACACAAATAGGATCTTTCTTTTAGTGTTTACATGTGAACACAAAGGCAACAACATAAAGAAAAGCTGAAAACCAGCTCCTGGAGACTTCAAAGTGATCACCACATTCTGCTGTAGAAACAAGTACAGACAGAAATGGGGGCTACAAGCCTGACTGCTCATCCCTGCCTCTGTTACCTGTTGAAGGTCAGGCTCTGGCTGCTGGTCTGGGGTTTGCATGCACTCAGCTTTATCATAACTCGGGGTTCTTGGCGAGCTCCATGTTACCATGGTCTCTGTGAAGATGTTTGTAAAGAACCAAAGTTGTGTTAGCAGGATAATGCACTTGTGTACTCCAGTTTGCACTTTTTCATCACACTCTTGTCCTGTTGCGCAATAAAAATCAAAGTAATGTCCATATCTCCATTCCTCATGGTTGCTAGATGATTTGTTGTTTTCTATCTGCCTGGCGTGCAGATAACTACACAACCTTAATAACGAAAGTTATGACATAATTGCAAGTATAATTTAATTACTGAATTTGGTACAGTAATGTGTTACATTACTGCGTTCTACGGCGCTGTCCAGCTCTCCTGCAGTAACTGTCCAGGAATCTCTTCCATGCTGTTGAGACTGTGCTGAGAGACACAGCAAACCTTCTGGCAATGGCACAGATTGATGTGCCTTCCTGGAGGGGGTTGGACTACCTGTGAAACCTCATGCTATCAGCAGTGACACTGACCCTAGCCAAAGGCCAAACTAGTGAAAAACAATCAGAAAAGATGAGGAGGGAAAAAATGTCAGTGGCCTCCACTTGTAAAACCATCCCCATTTTGAGGGTGGTGTTGCTGTTGCCCCTCTAGTGCACCTGATCTTAATTTAATAAACACCAAAGCAGCAGAAACTGATTAACAACTTCCTCTGCTACTTAACTGACCAGATCAATATCCCAGAAGGTTAATTGGCTTGATGCCATACTCTGATTAAAAAGTATTCCTTAAAAAAATCCATTAATTTTGAATTTTTTATGCACTTTATTTCTTGTCACTGTGACAAAAAATCAGAGTATATCATAGCATTAAATAGGTTTAAAATGGGGTGTTTTTTGTGAAGAAGAGAGAATATAAAACATTTTAATATAATTCCAAAGAAGAAATTAAACATTAAAAAAACCAAAAAAAAAAAACCAACAACAACAACCACACAACCAAAACAATAATCTACTATTAAGGTCTCTTAGAAGAAATCTGTCACAGGGAGACACTTTGTTTTTAATATAGCACCACTTTACAACAGTCATCCCAAGGTGCTTTATTTTGAAAGGTGGAAAGAAATATTAAGAGAGTCCCAATAATCAGTGATCCCTAATGAGAACTCATTTTTGACAGGATGGGACCTCAGGCAGAATCAGGTTCAGAAAAATACAGCCTTCTGCTTCATGACAAATTTTAACCCACTCCTTTGTATTTCAAGGGCACATTACTGACAACTGTCATAGTTAAAATTTAGCAGGGCTTCTTTAAATATACTAAAGTTAGTGTAAAGTTTTAACTAATCATCTCATTCTGAAGGGTTGGGTGGGAGACACCTGTATACATAGAATTTTGGACAGAGGCCAGAGTTTCTCCTGTTTTTCCTCCATCCTCGTAAATAAAAACGATCCAACTCTCGCAGACATACACATATGCACTCTCAGTGAGGCCACCTTCTGCAGTTTGTGTGCTTACTGTTAATCTATTGAAGTAATTATGTGTGGCACTTGGCTCCTGTCCCATGTAATAAAACAGGGATTGGCTCCACTATGGGCAAATGCTCTAAAGCTCAATGTCATATCAATGCCCATTGTCTCATCTGTAGCCACGGTGATTAACGACCCAGCGCCACTTAGACCAGGAGCCAAAAAGTGTCTCCCTCACTTCTGGAAGATGAGCCATTAATCTAAAGCAGCACTTTCAGCAGAAACTTGTCTCTTTCCGTTTCACTCTCCCTTATTTTTCCTTTTGTTTTATTATTTATTACTCTCTCTCCCTACTTGTTTCGCTATTTTTCTAAACCCCCCCTATATCCTCATCACTCTGATTTTATATATTCTTACTGCTCTGTTTATCCTTCTCACGTATTGAGGAGATGGTTCTAGACAAATTCATAGTTCTGGCAATACTTTTCTGTAATGTACGCATCTTTCATAGAATCTTTCACACACACCACACACACACACACACACACACACACACACACACACACACACACACACAAAAATCCAAATAAACTTAGGCTTTAGACAAAAAGGCATGTTGCAAACCACAATTTCAAATGCTTTTTTAAAAATTGTTTACTTTATTTGGTAGTATGCTATGTTTTACTATATGTTTTACACTGAAAAAAGTGTGCACTTGCATGCACCATTTAATCGATGCTTTTGAGATGGAAGAAGCTTATTCACAGTGTCCACCCTTGGAACTGTGTTTGTCTGGTCATTTTACTCTACAGGGTCACGTACTCTCTGGTACAAGTGAAACTTTGAGCGATTTAAAAGTACTGTGAAGTAAAAGTAATCATTCAGTCATTGTTGCAGCACCACAACTACTGTACTGAATAAAAAAAATGTTAATATTACCCACAATTTTTAAGAGGATTTCAAAATTATCTGCAGCTCAGAAACTGGAGCAACACTTAGAAATGAACCAAGAGTAAATTCAGGTTTTGCCTAGGGTGCAGTGAAAAAGTATTTGTCCCCTTCCTGATTTATTGTTTGTTTTTATTTACATATTTGTCCCACTTACATGTTTCACATCATCAAACAAATTTTAATATTACACAAAAATATCCCGCGCGACCTGGAAACAGGATAATCGGAAGTGAATGGATGGATGGATGGATGGACACAAAATATCCAGAGTAAATACACTTCTCAAAAAAAATAAAGGGAACACTCAAATAACACATGCTAGATCTGAATGAATTAAATATTCTGATTGAATACTTCTGTGTCTCTGTACAAAGTTGAATGTGCTGACAACAAAATCACACAAAAATCATTAATGGAAATCAAATTTATTAACCAATGGAGGCCTGGATTTGGAGTCACACATAAAATTAAAGTGGAAAAACACACTACAGGCTGATCCAACTTTGATGTAATGTCCTTAAAACAAGTCAAAATGAGGCTCAGTATTGTGTGTGGCCTCCACGTGCCTGTATCTGACCTCCCTACAACGCCTGGGCATGCTCCTTGATGAGGTGGCGGATGGTCTCCTGAGGGATCTCCTCAAGGGGTCTGAGGATCTCATCTCGGTACCTAATGGCAGTCATGCTACCTCTGGCGAGCACATGGAGGGCTGTGCGGCCCTCCAAAGAAATGCCACCCCACACCATTACTGACCCACTGCCAAACCGGTCATGCTGAAGGATGTTGCAGGCAGCAGATCGCTCTCTACGGCATCTCCAGACTCTGTCACGTCTGTCACATGTGCTCAGTGTGAACCTGCTTTCATCTGTGAAGAGCACAGGGTGCCAGTGGCGAATTTGCCAATCCTGGTGTTCTCTGGCAAATGCCAAGCACCCTGCACGGTGTTGGGCTGTGAGCACAACCCCCATCTGTGGACATCAGGCCCTCAGTACCATCCTCATGGAGTGGGTTCCTAACCGTTTGTGCAGACACATGCACATTTGTGGCCTGCTGGAGCTCATTTTGCAGGGCTCTGGCAGTGCTCCTCCTGTTCCTCCTTGCACAAAGGCGGAGGTAGCGGTCCTGCTGCTGGGTTGTTGCCCTCCTACGGCCTCCTCCACGTCTCCTGGTGTACTGGCCTGTCTCCTGGTAGCGCCTCCAGCCTCTGGACACTACGCTGACAGACACAGCAAACCTTTTTGCCACAGCTCACATTGATGTGCCATCCTGGATGAGCTGCACTACCTGAGCCACTTGTGTGGGTTGTAGAGTCCTTCTCATGCTACCACGAGTGTGAAAGCACCACCAACATTCAAATGTGACCAAAACATCAGCCAGAAAGCATAGGTACTGAGAAGTGGTCTGTGGTCCCCACCTGCAGAACCACTCCTTTATTGAGTGTGTCTTGCTAATTGCCAATAATTTCCACCTGTTGTCTATTCCATTTGCACAACAGCATGTGAAATTGATTGTCAATCAGTGTTGCTTCCTAAGTGGACAGTTTGATTTCACAGAAGTTTGATTTACTTGGAGTTATATTGTGTTGTTTAAGTGTTCCCTTTATTTTTTTGAGCAGTGTACATAACACAGTATTTAAATGACAGTTTCATTTATTAGAAAAAGCTATCCAAACCTACCACCCTTAGTAGCAAGAACTGCAATCATTGTCCTGCTACATAGCTTTAGTGCACTTGAGCTTCAGGGTGTGAACTGATTGTTGGATGTTCTCTCAGAATTTTCCACTACAGAGCAGAAATCATGGTTCCATCAATTATGGCAAGTTTTCCAGGTTGTGAAACAGCAAAGCAGTCCCAAACCATCACACTACCACCACTATTCAACCCCCTTGACCCCCCCAGTATTTTTATTGCACTTCTGTATATATATCATTGCACTTCTATACATATACTGCTCATGTTATTTATTTTTTTTATAATCACTCAAGCACTTCTGGTTAGATGTGATCTGCATTTCATTGCACTGTACTTGTGACATATGCAATGACAATAAATTGAATCTAATCTAATCCAGTGCCATTTTTGCCCAGTACCTTTTTTATTGTTGAATCACGAATCGTGAACTGTAACTGAGGAAAGTGAGGACTGTAGTTCTTTTGATGTTGCTCTGAGTTCTTGTGTGACCTCCTGGATGGGTCATCAATGCGATCTTGGAGCAATTTCAGGAAGGTCGGAGCCTATCCAAACTGTTATAGGGCAAGAGGAAGGGTACAACCTGGACAGGCTGCCAGCCTGTTGCAGTGCTGACACAGAGCGACAGATAACCGTTCACACCTATTAGCAATTTAGAATCACCAAGTAGCCCTTTGAGACCTATAATAGAACAAGTCTGCCAGACCATATCCTTACAGTTATACATGCTGTAGTGTCATCGTGTGGAATATTACAACTCACTATACATCAATAGAACCTTCAGAACCCTAATTATAATAATATGTATGAAGGTAATCCATAGTAACTACAGAAGGTAGCTAAAAAGTGCACTAACCCACAGATAAATTGAAAACCATTTTCTGTATCTACATATTATGCTAGATACAGAAACGCCATAGCTGTACATGCTAATGTGCAACAATAAACCGCATGGAGAAGGTGGTGTTGCTTGAGCTTTCTACGTGATTTTTGCGAACCCATTAGTGGAAGGATACAATGCTCTGGGACACATTGAATGCATCATATGTAAATGTAAATCTTCTGGTTTTATAAGCAAAAAGATTTGTTGCTCTATCATATGTGGTTTCAATTTTACCGGCATTTAAAAGCAGTCAGCGGTCGGGAGTGCCGGCGCTCCGGTAGGTCACATGGATGTAACCCAACCTCACCCACTGCATGTCTTTGGAATGGCTCATCAACTCAGCCACAATGTAGCACACCATGTAAAGTTAGAAAGCATGGTCACCAAGTGCTGAGGTGCATAAAAGTTACTAACGCTCTGCTGACTCAATAACCGCAGAGCTCCAAACCTCCTCTGACATTAACATCAGCACAATAACTGTCAGTTCATGGGTTTCCATGGGCAAGCTGTTCCTGTAGGTGTAAAGTGTAGGTGGCTCAGTACTTTTGTCCAGATAGTGTAACTCATTTGTAATGTTGCATTATATAAGAGTAGGTGCTTTCAACCATGTCTTCTATTACACACTTGCTATAATACCCATGACACCCAACAAATACAGCTGGGTATGAACTCCAGGGGAGTCACCAAAATAGTATGGTCAAAAGGTCCTCTGGTCTGCTAGTCCAAGTGTCCTTGGGCGAGGTACTGAATCCCAATTCATTTTCCACTGCAGTAAAACTGACAGCCAACAGCTGTGTGCATAGAGGTCATACCCTGTAGAGAAATGTAAAGTGTTCAGTTTTAGGAATTTCAAAATTTATCAACTAAATTGAATTATCTTAAGTGCTGTAATATAATCCTTGTCTTTGAAAGGGATGCCTTCTAATTTGAGTTCCGAAATTATAGTTTGACACTGACACACACTTTCTGTTTTCCTAAAATGGATTTGATTCTGCTACAGACAACTGAGTTTTTAACTTGCTTTGGTTTTGTGGAATAAAATCATCTTCTAGAGCCAAGATAAACTAACCTAATGGCAAATGCAAGTTCAAGTTTAACAGCAACCGTTTACACTCTCTTCAAGATGATCTTAGCTTTATGTCACCTAACTGTTCAAATATTTATTAAATTAAGCCTTTGAAACATCACAATTTAAATGTAATACCATATTAATATCCATTCTTTGAAGAAATTTGTACATTTCATTAGGAAAAAGTGGGAGATCAAAAGAGGAGACAAACAATTGCATCAAATACAATGACACATGTAGTGTTACATGCTATAGGCATCTGCACCAAAAAATACTGAAGAGGTGTGTATGAGGTACATTAAATGAATGATGACATAGAACAAGAACTAGGCATTAAACTATCAAAGATAAATAAAGACAAATGTAGCAAGGCAAAGGGGGATGAGGACAAGGTCAGGTAGCAGAGATGCGTTTAAGAATAAGAATAGATTGAAGATGGGAGAACACAGATCAACAATGAATTAGCAGAAAGCACGAGGGGAGAGTTGAAGCAGGTTCAACAAGGCTGATTGACAGAATGATGATTAGTTTTAACATGAAGGCTCTGGACGCTTCACCCTCGTCTATCAGTGCTAATACTCACTGACACACAGACACACAGAAAACAATAAGTATAGATGGAATTTGAAGTAATTTGAATTTAACTTGATGGAGCCTCATTCCAGCCCGACATTTTGTGTCATCTCCATCTAGTCATGTCCATGTGAAACTTTTCTGCATTCGTACGCAAACAATAAGATTCATAATAATATCTTACAGCAATTACAGTATTTTTTTTTTAGGTGTGGTGTATTTCATATCTGGGTTTTTTCCTATTCTAATTTAAACACCTACTGTAAACTTGACCTGTTGACCATGTTTGTGGTGTTAGTGCTTTCTGAAACATTTTATTGTAATTGACAAATGTGTGGTACAAACTGTCAAAGAAGTTTGTTGCTATAGTTTGGATGAGCTAAATTCTGGTATTTTATTCATTTATTATACTATTTAGCAGATATCCATATATGTACATCAGCTTTAGCCAGCTAGTTCGACTGATAGTTATATAAAACTTTAATCCATTCAAAGCACTTCTGTTTATGACAAGCCTCACTCATCCATTCACACAAGCACTATATTTCTGTCCATAAGTACTTTTAACTTAACATTTACACACACTCACAGTCCGACTGATGCATCGGGGTTCAGTATCTTGACCAGGGATACATTGACATGCAAACTAGAAGAGCCAGTGATCAAACTAGCAACTCTAAGATTAGTAGATGATCTGCTCTGCTTCCAGAGCCAAGCCAGTGTACTCTTAGTGTCGGTCCAAAGCCTGCATAAATGGTGACGGTTGTGTCAGGAAAGGCATCCATTGTAAAATCTTGGCCAAATCAAACGTGGATATTCAAGAATGAAATTTCCTTACCAGATCAGTGAGTAATTCCGGTGCTGTTGGCCAACAGGATGCTGGTGGTAAGTGTGCTATTGTTTTTTTTTCCTTCTAAGGGCCTCAGTAAAAAAAAAAAGATTTGACAGGTACCCTGACCATGCAGCTTGAACAGGCAGGAAACTGAAAAACCATTTCTGCTATCTGCTACAGGCTGAGGTATCTGTCGGCTGGTGACCTTTTAATACATCATTGGCCCCTCTTTTTTTTCTTTTTGGAGTGAGTGTGTGTGTGTGTGTGTGTGTGTGTGTGTGTGTGTGTGTGTGTGTGTGTGTGTGTGTGTGTGTGTGTGTGTGTGTGTGTGTGTGCGCACATCTGTGTGCGCATACATGCCCTTATTCATGCACCTGTGAGGACATACACGTGATCCCTCCCAAATCAAATGTAGTGAGCCCAACTCATCACACAAGATTTTCTTTTCCCCCTTTACAAAACAGTAACCAAGAATAAAAGCACCTCAGTGAAAGCCAACATCCAGAACCCTAAACAAGGACAAAGAGAGTAGCAGAAACCAAACCAAGCAGTGTGTTGAGTCCAAACATCACAACACAGGATGGTGACAATAACCCAAGTGTCTGCAACCTGCATCAAAGACCAAAAAGCAGTGGAAAACCCAGTGTCAAGGCAGGAACATGCAGGAAGGTCTACATCAGTGCTTGAGGCCCTCTACAAAAGCAAGAGAGGCTGAGAGCACAACCCGGTCCCACCCAGGCAGCACAGGCACCCAGAAAAGGAGCCCTGAGCACCACACGAGCCGAGGGACAATGAACAGACCCAAAGCCCAGGAGGCACAACAGCTAGGACAACCCGGGCGCCCAGGTACAACACAGGACAACTCAGCCCACAGGACACCCACTCGAGCCCCCCACACCCGCCATCTCCAGCACACCCCAACAGAGCATAGGGCGCCCACTCTGCCCCAGAGAGTCAGGCACAGGGGCAGAGCACCAGACCCCCAGGGCAGACGACAAGCCTGCACCACATGGGCATGCACGTTGCAGGGGAGGGAGCAGGTAAACACAGGGATTGGGAGGGATAGGGGATGGGGGACGGGAGAGGGAGAGCCGCAAAACCCAGCCAGCAAGACCTATCCGCCCCCAACACCCACATTACCGCCACCCCGCCCACAGATGCAAAAATGGAATCCCCACACCGTCAACATGACCCCCCACCACGCCAAGCTACCCCCCCAGAGAGACATGGACAGGCCCACCAGGCCAACACCCACCCCAGGGAACCACAGAGGACTGGACCCCACCAGCACCGGGGAGAGGAGAGAGACAGCAGGGGGGAGGAAGGAGAGATGCAGGGGGCTGAAGTCACCGCCCCAAACCCCCCCAAACTCAACCCCTACCATAGTGTTAATTACCCATACCTTTCCTTTGAATATTAAATTCAATAATTATAATTTATATATAAATTATATATATTTTTACATTTTTTTGTCATGTATAAAATATGGAGTCTAAGTATTTATGATTCAAGTTTGTTCCCCAAATTCCCGATTGGGGAACATCTATAAATTATTATAATTTAAGCATTTTCCAATTGCCTGATTGGAATTTATTTATTTTTAAGTGTGAGACCCACCTACCCGTGTAAAGTGACTAGTGAGATGCATTAAAAGGGAAGGCAGGTGAGGTAGGGGAGAGTGAGGCGGGGGGTAACCACATTCCTGTAGATGGCCCAACCTGCTATGTGATTTCCCACTACCAATCCAGCCTACTCCCAACACCTGTAGTGAGATACATAGTGCTCTACAATTATTTAGAATCTTATGTGTGTGTGTGTGCTAAGCTAGTGCTGTACATTAAAAGAAGAGTGACAAGTGAAGCAAATCCGACCCAGGGGCAGAACAGAGGGGAAAGGCAGAGCCAACAATGCCCCTGCCCACCCATAACCCGGCCCCCACAATCCCACCCCCAGACTCTGCAGCAGGGGAAGGTCCGGGCACCTGCAGATCGGTGATGGAAGGGGCAGGCCCTGAGGACCCGCCCAAGGATCCCTAGAGAGGTGAAAACCACAGTGAGGGTACAGGGCTGACGGTAGGTAGGATTCTAAGAACCAGATCAAGGGCGAGGTGGAAGCAAGAGACCGCCGGGAGGCAGAGCAACTAAAGAGAGGGCCATGGGGAGGAGTCACACCTGCCACATTTGTGGCCAGGCTTCACGCAACCAATAACCTGGAGGTCATCTCGTGCTTGACAAAGACACCATGATCAACCCCCCAACCCTCTCCCAACCCCAGGAAAGGCGTCCATGCCCATCACCACCCCACACCACCCCACCCCACACACAGCCCCGAGTCCACTCAACAGGCCCAACCGCCCCACCCCCGAGACGGGAGGAGCACCAGGAGGGCACCCAGGGAACCGACTGCCCCCACCCGAGGGCCAGCAAGAGCACCCCGACAGCCCCAGCCGGTACCCCCAAGAAGTCCGGCCCGAACAGGGCCCAACGACTCCCACAGTGCCCAGAACCCCACCACCCAAGGGCCCATGCCCCCCAGGCTGAACAGGCTGACCATACAGCCCCCATCGGAACATAAGGGTCCCCCATGGATCCTAAAGAATAGAAAGCCAATTAACTCATGCTGGGACCCCTGGAGTAATCAATTGATGTCTGCAAACAGGGGAGGAAAAAAAACAATAAACTGATAATCCTATTGGCTGCAACACAGATTAGAAAGGTTAATAACTCAAAACACACAAATGTTATCAAAAATGCCAGTAATGATAATGTTAACCATACACTTTATTTATAATAATAATAATAATAATATATATGCTTAATAATGTACAGTAAGGTATTCGTTGACAGGCATCAGATCAGGATTCTAGAGTTAACAAATTTTAATGTTTTTTTTTAACTCTTGTAGGATTGCCTTAGAAATTTAGAAGGTATATATTTTGCAAAGTTTAAGCCAAAGACTAAAAGTATTAAAAATATTTAGTTTTCTCAGCTGTTACTAAAAGTTTAAAAACATGTGCTGCGCTGCACTACCATCAGATTTAAACTTACATATGATGCTTACCTCGAACTGTCTTGAAAATCTGAGCAGCATTTCTGATGACTTCCTGCTGTAGCGAATAGTCACTATGAGTCAACATCTCCAAAAAAAGGTTTGGAATAAATCAAAAATATTATCACTGCTTATTTTTTTTGCTGCCGTTCATAGAAATGGCTTTACCCCTTGAAAAGGTAACTAAAAGGAAACTGTAGAGACCACCAAACAAAGTACCCCCATTTATACAGAAGTCAAAGAATGGAGAATAAATGGGGGCTGAATGAAAATGAGTTGTTTGTTGCAAAGAACTATTGCATTACAAAAGAGTTTGTCCTTGGAAGAAAGATTTGTGAGGCAGATTCTCTTTCCAAGTGTTTGCATGGTGCCAGAAATATGGGAGAACTGGCATGAATGAGGTTCACAATGACTGAAAGTTATCTCATCCCCTAGTTTGTAAACTGAAAGGTCAGCACAGACGCTGCACAGAGGTATAATTTTTTTTTTCTGTAGTGTTTGACCTTGTTACTTTGTCTTGTGCTTTTCAACTGCTACTGTTTATGGTATCCATTACCACCCAAAAAAAATGAGAGTTATCACCTGGGGGTGTGCAAAAAAAAATGAAGCAAAACGGAACAGGAAAGGAGCCTATTTGCTCGATGTGTGTGCGGCTGTATGTGTGTGTGTCCACACTGGAGTTTTCTTATGCGAGTTTAGTTAGTATGGTGCGACTTGTTTTCAGGCCCCTGACATAAACCCTCAGCAACTTCTAACGTTTTGAACTAGCTGCCATACAAGTGTACAGACACACACTGCTGTGGCCACTCATTTGCATGACAAAGGCTTGGTTAATTATTTAAGGAGCCTTATTTGATCAATACGGGAGAGCTGTATCCGACTGCAGGGACAATCTGAGCCACTGGATTCTATAGGCCTTCATTATTCATGAGAACCACAGAGAGGGACCAGGAAAGAGGGAGGAAGGGAGAAAAGAGAGGGAGCAAAGAGATAGAGAGCAACAACAAAGGTAGCAGGGTCTTGTTTCATGTGTATTAAAAGTTTTCCTTTTTTAGTGCTGATGAATATTTTAGAGCATTTGAAACTTAGATGGGACCTCTCTGTCTGTAGAGGTGAGACTGTAGGGGAAGGGTTAGGTGGCGACACTGCTACTGTGGCAAGTGCGGTTTGTCTTAGGGTACGGAGGTCACAGAACTAAAAGTGCCTACACACAGGCTGTGTTAAGTGTTCTACTTAAAAGAATGATTGGATTTTTCCACTCCAGTTTGACTGCCATGTCTATAATGACTGCAGACACATGTGAAATTAATGTAAAATATGGTAATATGTACCATTAAAAACATATATGAAGTAATATTTTTCTCATTTGCATGCACAGGCTGACCTTTGTCCATGTGTTCAGGGAGTGTGTGTGTGTGTGTTATGGATTAGTCACAGGTACATGTTTGCACTCCAGTCCAGCCAGGGGGCGCTTATCTAAAAATAGTCATAATCCCACAGGAGGAGCGTGTGAGTGAGCTCTGTCTTCCATCGTCGCTCCCCTCCGGACACGGCGTAGAGGGGTTGGAGGTGGAGGGCTGTTACGTAAAGGCTGTGCATGGCTCAAGAGATTGTTTCATCAGCATATCTATGTACATACTAGCACATGGGTTCAAGATGTGTGGACATACTTTGATTGCTTGAAGAGCTACACTATCTTCAAAAAAATGAGAAAAAGTGCATTGAAACACTCACACACACATATACACATGTATGTGTATATATATATATATATATATATATATATATATATATATATATATACACACATACAAGTAGTAACAAATACTGAGGTAAACATCATCCCACAACTAAAACACATAATTGTTCCCTAGTTGAAAATCCATCCACTTTTATTGACTTCTCCTGCACTGCTACACGCAGCTCATTTGGATCTTGCTTCATCAGGGAATTTTTATGCGGCTCTGATGCGGCTCAGCCTTTTGAAGAGTAGGCGAGTTATGTCTCTGTATAGTGTAAAGAAAGCAGGAAGAGAACAGTAAAGCCAGGGCCCCCACAAGCAACTACTGCAGAAAGATTCAAGTGAAACCAAAAGTAGCACAAGTTTTAGGTTGTTTTTTTTTTCCTAAATCCCATGTAGCCTTTTTTTTCTGTTTTTTTTTTTTTTGTTGGAGGCAGAAAACTTTGTTTCACTGAGCGAGTTTTTGCAATAAGTACAAAAAAAAAAAGTACTTGGATGTTGCATTGTAACAGGTCAAGGCCAGGCCAGGGAAGGGTCCTTCTAGGGGTCATTTTCAGACTGGAATACCAGATGGTGTTCATGAGGTGAGATTCATCCTGGTACTGTAGGATGGTTAGGGAGCACTTGAGAGTGTTTTAAAAAAAGAGGCTAATATTCAGAGAGACATCTTTTGCTCACCTTTATGACATCTGACGGGATGTTACCATATCCAGCCAGCACACACACACACACACAGTCAGTGTGTGGGTGTGTGCTTACATGCACATTTGACCAAACATTCATAATTGGGCCCGGTAGCTGGGCCAATTAACAGACATGGATGTCCGACGCTGTCGTCATGCCAACCGACCACTTTCCTTTTATGCAGTTCTTATTTTGTGAAGAGATGGCAACTGCATGGAGATGCCTCACACAGCACGGCAAAATGCACCATCATTAGTCTTTGTATGCAACCATACCTTTTGCGGGCTGACTCCTGTATGTCTTTTGTTGAACCCAGTTTCTTCCTGCTTCTTGGCATATCTCTAATGTAAGTTACTGACTCGAAGTAAATTTTCCAGTGGCACGTGCTTATCTCACATGTGTGCGCGCATGTGTCTGTGTGGCACTTTTTCTGAGTGTGTGCAAACTATGTCACTATGCTAGTCTTATTATGGGATTACTCCTGTTCACCTGGACACCTTTCTGGGCATCTGATTGGGCTGAGACAAGCTGATCTCTACTGATCACAACACCTGCTGTGTTGACACCTGGAGAGTAGGAATCACCACAGATCAGTGCTAGAAAGAAAAAAGGAAGGAAAGAGAAAAGAAGCAGCTAAGATAGAGTTGGGGTAGCAGTCAGCTTATGAATTATATATAAAAACTATTAGACATAAAGAGAATGACAGAGGAAAGGCTTGGATGAGTAGAACTTCCTCAGTCACACTCAGCATGTCAAAGTGTTTTTTTCTTCCTCTTGAAACTGACTGTCACAGGCAGCCCCGTTTCTGAGTCAGACCCTCTCTGTTCTTAAATAACTTCTTTCTCATCTCTGTCAGCCGCCCTCAAGCTCTCTCCCTCTGACTTTCTTTCTGCCAATTAAAGGGACACTGCCAAAGACTCATCTAATTTGATCTGTATTATATTTAATTTGTTTGCAACTATATGTTGGCTCTTGAAGTGTGTTCAGCCAATCATCTAATTGGATTAAAATGCTTTTTATCGCAGCAACCTGTTACACTAACAGGAAGATTACACCTTTAGTGCGCCCAGCTGAGCATCAGAACGATTTTAGCGATGGGGTTTAAATGCAAATTTCTCCCAATCGTGTATAAAAAAATGCTTTAAAATGAAGCTATAATGAAGCTGATAATGTAGCAACAATATATTATACTCTATTTATCTGAGAGTCCTTTTAGATGAAATTAATGCATCTGAGCTGTCTGATGCAATTGATAATTACTTGGAGCTATTAACCTAAAATTCATCCAATGAACAGATTTTCTGTGGGCTAAGGCAGCCAGGCTCCCGCCCAGTCAAAATTTGAGCTCGACTTGAAGCTGATCAGTTTACTTCAGCTCAAGTGTTGCATTTGGAGTGCTGCTCAATCAGCCCCGCTAATAGACTAACGGGCAGCATGTAAATGCTGCCGCAATGGCTTGGTCTTTCTCGTGCTCTCGTAATTGTTAACTATGAAGTTCACATCAAAACCGATAGCCAGTCCGATGCCATTACCCCAAGCATCTGTTGCCACTGGCTACCAATCGAGTCTGGCTTTGTTTGGAGAGTGTGCCGCATGTTTGATTGTAAGTGAGAGAGGAGATAGACGAGCGGAAGAGGCCGAATAAAAGAACATTATAAAGAGGGAATCAAAAGAGATATACTGGATTCGGATCATTCAAGGAGAAGAAAAGGACACACACTGGGTCTTGACAGATGTAAATGTCAGCTGAATTGTTTGCTTTGAATGGGTCTGAATGAAGAATACCTATACCTGAGTTTCCATCTTTGGCTAAAATGTTTGTGCGTACTGCTAACAGGCTGCGGGGGCTGAGATTCACAGCAGAGCTATAGCAGACATGAACAGCCTCAAGGAATGTCTCGTCCTTTACTGCACTTTTATTTTAACACTACACCATATGTGTCACACTCCTCTATGCATTTTACCTGAACTTGTTTGCTCATTCCTTTAGGCACGCAAGCGCTTCTTTTTTTTTTTCTTCAAAGGTGAAGTAAAGGAGAGGAGGCACTTGATGCAACTCATCACTGAGCTCACTGCTACTGTCTCCTTCCTTGTCTGCTCAAAGAGCTCTGGCACCCCGCTGGGGAAGATGAGAGGCTTGATTACAGTCAAATTAGCAAATGAGCAGGTTAATTACAGAACCAAATTCCAGTATAAGGACTGTCATTTTTCTGAGAGATGCTCCTGCTCTTCCTCAAAGAGCCCAAAGAAAAGGAGAGGAAGAAGGAAGGAGGAGGAGGAGAAAAGGCTGCAAACGGATGGCTTTTTCTCCTTTCTTTTTCAAGAAAAACTCCCTGGTTTTTGCCCTTCTTAGCTCTGAAGCTTGCCGTTTGAGGTTAAGGGGAAATGGTTGCATCAATGAACTATTATTTTTTTTAAGAGGACACTTTTCCCCCCTGCATTTTCTCTTTCTCTCACTCCCTTCCCCTCACTCAGGAGACTGCATCAAACCCCTCACTCCAGCTTTCTACCCACTCTCCCGCTCACTGGCTTTCATCCTTCACTTCACAGGAGCCTTTGGGAGGCTTCAGATTTTTTATTTGCTACAACCACGTAGAAAAGGAATTTCTGAGACATCGCCTAAAGTTTGCAAGGACATTTCATTTCACACAGCGAAAGAATGTGCAGTGAACTTACTGAAGAAAAGGCGAAAGTAATTAGGTAGAAAAGGTAGAATTTCTTGGCTGCCCTTGGTCATTGCTGCCTCTGTTGTCAAGTTTGTTCAGGTGACAAGCTGAAGACAAGTGTTTAGGAGCTATGTGATGTATCAGACTGAATGCTCTGCTTTGCCTTGGTCAATGGCCTTTGGGCAAATTTATGACTGCAGATAGTGTATGTGTGTGTGCTTGTGTGTGGGTAACTGAGACATGGATGGATTTTGCAAGCAGATGTGTATAAAGTCTGGATCAAATGGAGTGAGAAGCTGAGCAGCTGGCAGAGGACAAGGAGTAGGCTAGTGAAGACGATGGGAGATTTACGCACACTCGCAAACACACACACACACGTACACATGAGCAATGATGATTCAAGCTGGTGGTACACACACAAAGTGACATGACTCACACCAGTTCACTTTCCAGATGCCGTCATTTGTGTGTCATCTCAGAGACAACCTACTGCAACACCGCTAAATTAATTTCTCCTGCCTTGTCACCCGCGTGTCATCATCTGTCTTCAGTTCAGTGAATTATATTTTCACTCCCGCAAGTGTTTCCAGGGAATTTGTCTTGGATGTACTCAAATCTCTTAATGGACCTAAAGTTGTGAAAGTTGGCTCCCGCATTTTCTGGGTGCCGCTGCAGCCAGAGGAATTCACATTGGGGGGAACTGTGCAACATGGAGAGGGACGCTAAGAAACCGAGAGCACTCAGAGGGCATCTATGTTTTATTTCTCAGTGATAGTTGAGTGAGAGGGATCTGTGTGTCTTTCAGCTGATCGCTTTCTTAACAGAAATACATCAGCACACATCCCTCTTCATTCACAGCATAAGTCGCACTGACCCTTCTCCTGTCTTTGTTCTTTATTCTTCCATTTCCCTACATCCATATTTCTCTCCTCCTCTCCTTTTTCCTCCTCCCACTTAGAAAACTCTATTGGATTTTTAGTCCATTCCAAATGAATTGAGCTGCGGCACTCATGTCGAAACGAGCCCAGTCGATTGCCTAAATGTAACTATGCACAGTTATTGGGACTGCAGCGCAAGCCATTTGCGGGAAGCCTAAACATTATAAACAAATAAAGCAGCCGTATTGCCTCAAGGCCTTTGGTTAGGAATGCACTGCAGTGTCTGGTGAATGGGCAGCCAGCGTGAAATCCAATATAGGCCCGTGCGTTAAAGGAGGAGGGAGAACACTCCACTCCAATCTTCATCAATATAGTACTATACAAGACTGGTGTGGCTACTGCCACCATAATACGATGTATTTTTTTGACCACTCTATGCCACATGATACTCCTAACACCAATACTACCTGCTATTTCTTTTACTACCAGGAAAAGAAGGACTGTTCTGCAAGGGTTCTGGTTACAGGGTTCCCTGCAGAGCTGCAATGAATCTCTTCAGCTAACCAGAGTAAGTGATTCAGGTGGTTCTTAAAAATGTCTTCAGATCTTTTGTAGATCCTAAAAATTCCCTCTAGAGACTGATGATTTCAAACATTTCATGTACTTGTACAGGGTTACATTTCACAGCACAGTTTTGGCCTTTTAAGCAGTTTTCATAAACATGGTATTCTAAAGTACAGGTGTAGGCGGGGGATAAAAATGGCAACTTTCCCCCCTAGTACTGCCATTGCCCATTATTTCTACTGCAATCACAATGGCCACCACGGAATAAGTGATTGCTAGTATAGTTACAGCAGCAGCAGGTGTCATAAAAGTCTCAAAATTGTGATTAATGTATGTGTGTATATGTTCAACACTCCAGCCTTTCTAAAGAAAAAAATAATGACTTTACAGCACGGCCAGAGATGGGTTCACATGGCAATGTGCAGGCTGTACTCCACCTGTCCTATACCCCACCAACTCTTTCCTAGACTTTGTTTATCTCTTATCACTGTGCCCTAATGGCTTATTGTGGTACAGGAGCAGTGAGGGATAAATCACCAGAGGTCTGGTTGCTACAAGACATGCACACCCAGAGGAGTCCTTTCTCCTCTCTGATTTGCTGAAAACCCTCCAGTTACCTTGGAAACCCCTTTATCATGAGCAGTTATTGTGACATTGACCTAGAGCGAGGGCCAGGGCTAAGTGCGATGACCTCACACCATTAGTTGCAGGGTGTCTTTCAGTGACCTGTGTGGTGTTTCTAAGGGATGTGTTCTTCCACGAGACCGCACACAAAGGCTCTGTGTGAGTCCATATGGCTTCATGCATATTTAAGTGCACAGAGATTAGGGAAGAGGTTAAAGGGTAACATGTACATGTAGCAATCCTCCCGGAGGATCCTGTCTCCTTCCTCCCCTCAGTATGCTGATTTTAACCCAGCGACAGTCCCACGGCTGTCCCCCAATCTGAGCTAACCTCTCAAACAGCAACACATTAATCGCCTCAACTTCTCTTTTCCTCATCACTGCAAGCAGGATCCATCTTGACAAGTCATTTATTCTTATTTTCAATTTTATAGACTTATTTTCCTTAATAGAAAGAGAAACAAATCTGCCAATTGGATGTGATAGCTCATTTGTATCTGTCATGCCAAAGTGGAACATTTCTTGAATTAAGATGCAGTTTTAAAGGATCAGCAGTCAGAGCACTTGTTGCATAAGAAATTATGTAATACCTTTACCCCATTGGTTAGATTGTTTATTCTTAAAATGTGGTGAACGCATTTTTGGGGAGACTGAATAAAATAAAAGCTAATTATTTTTGGTCTGTAATTACATTTCGTCATTTATTATTTATTGTTAAAACATTTTCACATACTTTGTTTTGGCAAGTTACAGCAAACTTTTGCAAAGCTGCTTGCTGATTGCCAGGCCATAATGTTGCCTAATGTGGGGCGCTTTTAATTCAAGTCTAACTGCTGCATTGATTTCTTTCATTCATCCATTTCTCTCTATTGCGTTGCCATTATGGATATGGCTGCTTTATAAAGTATCTTTATGAGACAGCTTTAGCTTATTGTCCACCTCTTCTGCAAAGTGGCCCCTTGCAAAAGCTGAGCAGTCATTCTCCCATGCCATACCTCCCCACACCCCCACACCCCATTTCATTTCTTCTGTGTGCCTTCCCAGCCATATCCTCTCTAATGAAGCTAAATCTAGCATGCTAAATGGGACCAGTCAGCTATGTCATTGGTGCTGGAGCAGCCTGGGCTGTCTTCTATTGGCCCCAAAGGCACAAACACTTCAAGACGGTAAGTCGGTGGTATTAGAAGCATTTACAGTACAGCAGGCACAAACAATATAGTCCCAAGTAGCAAGCACTTATCAGTGGTAGCTCTGAAATATTGGTGCCATGCATGTACCCAGAGACAGAGGCACCCATGTGTGGGCTGTAGAGAACAGATAAAAGTAACAGAGTCAAAATGTGCATGTGAAAGTGCAACTGTAGCTCCAGCTGAGATCGCTACTGTACCAGAGATCAAGAGTAGCGAGACGTGCTCGGTGGGAGACCAGCTTGTCGATTGCACCACTCTCAGCTTTAAAGTTCTCAGCTTCAGGATTTTGTATAGAATCTAATGGCTTTGGAGTGTGAGTGCACACAGTAACACAAGTGGAAAAGCACCGTACTATAGGACCCTACATGACAATCCAAAAAGCACACACACTTACAGGTACCCACAAACACACACACACGCACGCACACACAGTGTGTCAAATCTCCTACTGAAGTCCAATATATCCCTCACAAACCCATTAAAGGTGCTTCATACAACAGCCTCTCTCAGAGAATACAGAGAGGGAAGTGAGAGAAGAACCGACTGAGAAGGGAAACAAGTACAAGAGCATTTTTTTAGGTGCTAAAAGTTCAAACACATTCTGGTGTACATGTGTACCGTTTTATACACAGATTCATTTTTATGATGCTTTTAATAGTAAAAGATACAGCAGCAACAGTTTTCTGCTTATTAAGTTGTTTAAAACTGTATGTTTGTCCGCACAGATGCACTTTATTATCAAGCGTCCTTGTGTCATTGCAGTGCTTAAAAATCTTTTATCGCTACCAAATGCCTCTTTATCTGAAAATAAACCTGGTGCTTTCAATTGAGAATAGCATTAGTTCAGGCATACCAGAGAGTTGAGTTCAGCTGCAGTCCTGGCAGATCAACTGACCTCAATGCCAGCCCGTATCACATGATGACTCAGCTGATAAAGTCCTACATATCCAACTGATAGATCTCATAGCCTGCTGCATGTCTGTAAGCTTTGAAACCCACCTCCATCCAAGCCTCCCCCTTACATACTGCATCTGACACTCAGTTACTGGGGTCTTGTTGCCTTACCTTCCTTTAACTTTTCAAGTATGCATTTGGAAGGTCTGAGAACAGAGCCGTAACACCAAATATAAATGACTGCAGATAGAAATATACTTTCTTCTTTTGACTATAGTGATCCTCGCTGAAGTACCTTAGGTTGCAGCAGCCAAACCATGATATCACAGGAGGATACATTATATTGAATATGAGCATGTTGCAATGTGTTTTGGCAAGCAAAAATATACATTTTTGACACATCCCCCAATTCCACATACTGCTTTTTTGAGTGTGTCAGGCTAGCTGTTACATTTTTTTTCAGAACTAATGAAAGTCAACAGCACACACAGATTTTGCTATTAAATTCCATCTTTAAGGTCAGATTATTTGATTTGCAAACAGCTAAAAAGCATAAGCAGAAGACATGTCTTGTTATTTACTCAATAAATAAAGAATGTTTTAGATCTTCTCTGTTGGAATCCCCTCAGCTTTTAGTGTGCTTTAAGACATCTTCATGAGCAATTTTACACTCTCAATCTCCTCACATTGCTACCACTGATGAAAAATGGAGGGTGGAGGGAGGATTACTTTGTTCCATTCAAGTTAAGGAATGAATCACTGTAGCTTATGTTTGACCTACATGCATCTACCTGAACTGAAGTAAGATACCCATATATGGCTGACAGTCTGTCTCCTCCCTGCTCTACCCCTATTTGACATTTCAGCCTGAAGAAATGAATCTTCTTTGGCATTTATTCACTGCTCCAGGGTTGCTCAGCCCTATAGCTGCTGTCATTTATACTTTTTTTAATATGTGTGTTAGTGCTACACTTTTCTGTTAACTTAAACAATAGCTGACTTTCCTCTAAAGAGACAGAATGGCAGTATAAATCGCTACAGTGTCCCTCAACATTTCACCTCCATGCAGAGTTATGGCATACACACACACATGCACAGGCGATGCATGTTGTACAGTAAAAGCCAGCCAAAGTCTTGAGTGTGTCACCTCTGTCATAGTGTTAATTAGACAGTGTCACCGGCTGTCCCCAGTGACATTTATTGCACATTTGAATATTTTACCCAGACAGATGGTAAGAATGTCAAGGCGTGACACTGAGTTATTAAGCCCTAGCCCTCTCCCTCTGCGACAGAATGCAGGGCTTGTCAGCACTCGATTGTTTTAATAACTCAGTGGCAGTACCGCAGCGAAGTTTGCCCTGACTCTCTGTGCTGCAGCTAGTTCCTAGGGCATAGGTGAAAAAAAAAGCCCCACACACTACCAAGGGTGTGATTCTGCAGAATGAGGATGAGTAGGAATTCCCTCAATGAATAAAAGAACAGGTAGCATGGCTCTGTGACCCAACCACTGACATTATCCATCTGCATATTGCCAAGCTTTCTATATCTCACGTGACCTTCACCTGCATTATAACAGTCTTGTCAATGCACAGCCCAGCATGGATGTGCACCATAACCTTATATAGCAGAAGGAATACATATTTGGTGGCCGGTGGATGGTGGTATGTGGTCACAGTATAAAGGGTAGAGGCCATCTGACCTTTGCCCTCTTGCTCTCCTGTGACATATGCATCCGAGTTTCTGTTCACGTGGCTTTCTTGGCTGTTTACAGGTAGGGGTTTTGTTTGTTGCTGCTGCTTAAGTTTGAATTGATTGCGTTGTTGATTGAAACTACTTTGATTATAGGTTGTAGCTGGGGAAACCCTGTACTGGCTGTTTTCTCCTAATATCAGGCAATCACCTTATAACTGGTATGCAACCTTGGCTTGTCATGATCTTGGTTTTATTTTGGTCACTATCATTTTAAAGTTAATATTACTTTAATTGTGCATTGTAGGCCTGGGTAGGTGCTACTCTGGACTACGTTACAGAAGTGATGCTGCTTTGATTTCACTTTTTATTATTTTATTGATATTGATATTGATTGCATGGTGCAAGGTCTGGTGCAAATTTACGTATTTTAATGATTTCGGGCATGGCCCTTCCAAAATGGCTCTATAGACCATCTAAATTTCAAACATGTTTCACATACACGTATGAAATTTAGTACACATATGTAACATGTCAAGACACACAAAAAATCCTTGTGGAGCGATGCTCTACACCAACAGGAACAGGAAGTCCGCAATTTTGAATTAATAAGGCAATTTTTGCAATTTCCAGCTCTCCTCCTAGGATTTTAATGGGATCAGCTTCATAATTACAGGCCTGGGTGAATCTAAATTGTGAAACTGGTGAGTTTTCAAATCAACTCGCCAGTTTTTGCCATGGCGAATTTTGATCCATGAAAAATTTAATTGGCTGTCATTTACATTGCGTTACACATACATACATTATCCAGTCAGGCCCAGACTTCTCACGTGTAATAAGGGGCCACCCCTGAACACAACAGTATGACCATATTTAACGGTAGTTGCCACCTAGTGGGAACAGGAAATGTCATGTGTTACATTTTGAGGTATAGCTTAAAGGTGGGAAAGCAGAGTCATCTCAAATTTGGTCGGGAAAGCCTTAAGGATTTGGTGTTGACTTATTCTGAAAAATGTGAGTTTTTGTCAAAGGGCATGACCCTGCCAGCATGGCAAATTTTGATGTTTTGCCATGAAGCACGAAATTGCTGTAACTCAAACACACACTGTCCAATCTGCACCCAACTTCACTGGTTTGATAGGAGTCCCGGCCTAAACACACTGATATACATATAGTTAGTGGTAGTTGACACTTAATGGGGACTGAAATGGCATATTTTATCCTTTGATGTACTACGCCTCCCCAGTTGACTGCAGCTCAAAAGTGGTCTGTATAAACTTCAGACGTTGATAATGGTTCAGTGTGAAAATTGTGAGTTTTCAATTAACAGCTGTCATGCTGATTTGCCACGAGACAGGAAGTGCTTGTTAAAGGGCTTGGAAAGTTCAAAAACTCAAGAAATTTAGCACATACCTCCATTGTGATGGAGGATTTCTTGTGGTGTGGAGATGATCATTGAATATGGCAACATGATTTTTTTTTTAACTAGAGATTCCCAGGTTGGTGCTGTCGGGTTTTGTGGTAGTTGTAAAACGTCCAAGCTCTCAATCTCCACACTATCACCTTCATGTGTGTCATCTACCTCACTTCTTATTTTTCTCTCTCCCTCTGTACTGCCACACTTAGAAAAAGATACTACTGTAAAATTGCTGGAAGTATCCAGCCCTCATAGCAAAGATGCTGAGATGGAAAGTACTCCAAATAGTAGAAGTTTCTTTTTTAAAATATAACAGTACTTGCCAACATGAATAATCTAGAATTAGGAGAATTTCAGAGGATGTTCGCACACTGTATGCCTGTGGAGGAGCAGGCCTGCTCAAATTTAGCTTTGCTGGCAGGTGTTAGGTTGGATCCTTATCAGCTGATGATCAAACAATGGCAGATTGTGTGGCAGAAGCTGTGGCAACAATCCCTCTTGCAGAGGATTCATACTAACACTAAAGAGACGTAAATAACTGTGAAAAGACCATGTTAAACTGTCTTTTATATGTAGACATCATTCGGGCTCAACAACTTTCAGTGCTTGAAAAGATCATTCAAAAATCTTTCCAATAATGTTACCAATATGTCGGCATGCCCACATACTGGCACCGTTTGGTAGTATTTGTTCTTGGTTGTTTTGTGTCTCATTGAAAGAAAAGTCTCTAAAAAAGTTTTCTCACGAAGGGATAAACCAGTGTGTCAAAGAAGACAGCAAATACACGGAGCCCACTTTTCAAAGTTATTGCATGTTACATTTGCAAAATGGAACTGCTGCTATTAAGATTATAGTGTAAAATTAGGATTAACAGCTGAGTGAACACAATTTAAGTGTTTTTGGGGTTTTTTTTTGCATTATTCATTTGCCTTTTAGAGGAGAAAAACCACAAAGAGTGGAAAGAAAATTCTACTTTGCTAGCAAATGGGTTTGTTGGGGTTCGTGGGGAGACTGAACTCCACTGTAAATTTGGAGCAGGTTCTGACTTGTTACAGTGTTTGGATGGAAAGCCCCTTTAATACAGATAAATACTCAACAAATATTGATTTGTTGGCTTTATATTGTGTGTATTCTAAAACAAACCGGTAGCCCCGAGGTGGACCTCTGGCATTTGATGCTTGTGAGTAAAAAAAAATAAATTAAAAAACTCTCCTCTCATTTGTTTTCGTAACAGTGTAAGTCTATAATATAAGCCTGGTTTGTTTAGTTAGCCAAGTATATCCTCCCTGCTGTCGCCTCGTCCCATTCCCACAGCTCATTCTCATCTTGTCCGTCATTTCTCCCATGAGTTTTTGAGCTGTGTGTAATTACCCAGTTTGTTTGCACCTTGGCTCTAACTGGCTGTCTTGTCACAGCCAGCTTGTGTTCACAGGAAGCATGTGTGTGTGTGTGCGTGCGTGCATGAGGGTTTGCATGTGCCAATCAGTCTTTAGCAAATATGGGCGTGACAAGCAAGAGTATGCAACAGTTCTTGTGTGTTTCTCAGCACATGGGTGCACCACCCCAAGCCCGCTCTGGCAGACACAGAGAGACAGAGAGAGGGACCTTGTCGTTCCTAATCCCTTTGTTTTGAGTCAGATTAGAGCTTTGCGAGGCGTTTGCGAGGCCTGCAGAATGTGGATTTAAGGATTAGTCTAATAAACAGAGGCTCTGTGGCACTCTGCAGCCCAGTGTGGAGATTACACAGGCACCAAGTGCAAGAAAGAGAGAGGGATGGATTGCCCCCCACCCCCCCACCTCCTCATTCATTTTCCATCCTGGCAAATGAGAGGAGACAGAGACAGAGAAAATGGAAGGTTGATGGGACCTTTCCTCTTCCCAGCAACTGTGAGTCACATATGCAGACTCTGGGGCTGGTAGGCCTAGATCTTCTCCTGTAACCATGTACAATCTCAACAATACTTTATAAATACTGGCTGGTCAAAGGCGATGGTCCCTCACTCAAACACAATACTCAGCAGAGCACAATCTACGCACACAACAAGCCTCTGCATTGGCTCGGAAGCCTAACACAACTATTAGCTCGCTAAGAATCCCATCTTGTCTGTCTACATTTCCGATTAGCGCTTTCCAAAGCCTGCAGTACTGGAGATAAATGAATGTGTTCTATTTCAGTACAGTATGAAAATCAGCTTGCAGGGACACGAAATACGATACACGAGCTAAGTTCAATTATGGAGCATGAATCTTGTTTTATTTTTATAGGTGACCTTATTTTTGTATAGCAGTGCAGATGAAAGGCAGCCTAATTTGTAAACTCTACTACAGACTCATTATGCGCAAACTTGCTAATGATTGCCTCAAAATCTGAAATATGGAAGTTTGCTGCATATCACTGCACTCAGATGCTGCATTGGAAGATAGTTAAACCCAGGATGTACACAGTAATCAAACACAGGTTTTACACCATTACAATTATCATGTAAATCTGACAGCTTCATGCATTTCCAGCCTGGTATTATTTTTCAAATGTAATCTATTTGCTTGTGTTTGAAAATCAGCAATGCTTTTAAATAAATGTATTTGAACTGAGAGGAAGTGCTCTACCTGCACCACTGATTTTTTTCATCCAAGAGTATCCTTTGAGGGAATTGAGGGACCAACACTTGATCTTTTGTGATACCTAAAGCTATTTTTCTCTTTTTTGTCTTCAAATTTGATCAAAAAGTGAATGATGAAATGGTAAAATAATACAAAGGAGGTCTAAATATAAGGCTTCCACGGTTTCTGTAGCTGTCTCTGTAGGTGACGATCTTACCTTCCATGCCAGCACCACCACGTAACGCTGCTCTTTAAAATTGGAAGCGCTGCAGTATAATTCACATCCATAAACGCTCATGAACTGATAAAATTATCTGAACTGCCATAAGACATGCCATGTGTTGGTATTTCAGCAGCGATACCTTTTTTTGTTTGTTTTCAGTATACGTGATTAAAAAAGAAAAAAAAAATCTTGTCCTTGAACACGACTGAATAGATTGTATTTTTGTACTGCAATGAGACTGTGTTGGCATTTTCAGCGGCAATATCATATTTATTATTTTATTTATTTATGCATTTTTGCATGCGTGTGTGTGCATGTGTGTGTGCACACACGCTTGTTTCAATCTTCTATAATGAAAGCAATTTACTTTTTGCTAAAACAACTTTATTGAATCGGTTTCACGAAAAATGTCAACAACAAAAACAAATGGTGACAGAACCAGTGAATACAACGATTGATCATTCTTAATAAGCAAGTGATTTTTACCTATTTGGCTCAAAGAGGTGTTGGAGGTAATGAGGCGAGGTTTGTGGGAGAGAGAGAGAGAGAGAGAGAGTGAGAGAGAGAGAGAGAGAGAGAGAGAGAGAGAAAGGAGAGGATGAGATGTCTCCTGTCCTGCACCCCTCAGCTGCTGGCTCACAGAACATCTTGGATCCAAATGGGGCTGCAGTTTCCAGTTGAACTGGAGCCATCCAAGCATGCACCCATCCGTTTGCCTTGTGTGTATACTGTATGCGTATGTGTAAGTACATGTTTTTGCGCACCTTTGTGTGTGAATTCTCAAAGCCACCTGAGATCGAAGACATGATTAATGGCTGTTCATGGTGAGGAGCCTCTCCATCGGGGGCGCAGTGCGAAGCTCATAGAAGGCGTGCGTGAGTGTGTGAGTTGCACAGAGAATAATAGAGGTCACAGTGCATTGATAAAATTGTATAAATACAGGACTATTTATCTACTGAAGCTTCTATTAGCTTTTGACACAGAAATGCACATTCATCTGCACAACTTTTAACTTGTTATCCATAAATGAAATTTTAACTCCACTACAAGAAATTAAGCAATTTTTTTATTATTACTACACATTCTAAAACCTAATCACTGTGATTCACCTTTGCTTGTATTCAGCACAGAAAAGGAAAGATTTTACGGTGAAAAGAACAAATTATATGTTAGGATAATAAGGATTTACACCTACACATCGGATGTCAAGTGCATGCTGCTTTTAGGGGAAATCTGAACATGTAATTGAATGCTTTGATGAAGAGTGTGTATAGTATTTTCATTTAAACCATATCTAGACTTTGAGTTGGATGTTCGTTCCTGAAGTCAAGATGCATGCAGGCTTTTTGGTGATGTGTAATTGAGTATGAGTTTCATTCAAGGATTTGTTTTCTGTCTTTATTCTCTTGCAACCTCTCTGTACTCGGCTCTCTTCTTGTCTACTCTTTTGTTTTTCTCAGTCACTCCGTGTCTTCCTCCCTTTGTCTTTGTGAACAAACTGCGTAAACAACTTAATTTGAGCAGCAGCACAAAAACAGCAGAAAATTGAAGCCAAATGCTTTATAGCCACAATTTTGTCTTTTGTGATAACAGGGCCAGGTTTTCAATAGGCCATCTTTTGCTATACAAATTCCATTCAAATTTTAAGAAAAAGAAAAAAAAAGAGAGAGAGACTGAGAAAGAGAAAAGACACCAAATGAACAACTTCATCTCCTGTTGACAAAGAGTGCTGGAAGAGTGGATAAATTTTCTGATGGAAAGGCTCCATGCTGTGTTTTATCAGGCTTTTAGCTGCCAGTCTTGTTGGCTGATTGTTGCTTTTGGTGTGGTTACAATTGAATTAAATGAGCCAGGTAATGGCTGCGTTACAGGCTCCTCTAATGCAATGATAAGAAGCTAAACTAAAGATAAGACAAGATACGATCAGATGAGATGCTTACAGGATATAAAAGATTAAAAAGTACATTGAAGGAGTGGAGAGAAAAAAACTGTAATAATTATTATGTTTAATGCTACAAAGAAACATTAAACCTACCTTAAAAAAAGAAAAGAAAGAAAAACATAACAGAATCTAATCCTGATGCATAAAATTGGGTGTAATGTGTTTGCCGTGAAATAAATAAATGAGTGATTGATAAAAATTAGTAATGATAAAATGTTACTGTGGATAACAGAGTTGTAAATACATTTACAGGTCTATAGGCAGTGTAATAAAGTAACACCTGTTTAAAAACCCGTTTAAAGCTGTCATCTCAAAACTAAAACTAGGACATTCACTTTTCTGTATTTTCTGATATTTTAAAGCTTAAACGATTAATTTTGAGGCAAAAAAAATGTGAACCATTATTGATGCTTACAATATTTTCAATAGAACAAGTGCATAACAGAGCTAACAGCAAAACAGGCTGCACTTTACAGCTATTTCTGGTGTCTAATAAGAGTAAGTCAACAGAGTGAACATGCCCTATTTGTAACCTCCTGGTTGGCTGCAGTAGGAGTCATCTGGTCAGGATGCCTCCCACAGTGTGATGGCCCTAAACTGCATCTATACTAGCGTTCACACATCGCCTCCATGCTTATTTTTATGATAAATGTGAACAGTGGCTGGATGGAAGCTTTGCAGCTAATTGTCTCCGGCTAGTCTGCCAGGGTACATGTAATCATTAGAAAATGCAGCAAAGTAAGTCAGAACCAAGCCCAGTCGATTGTGTTCCGCATGTTCCCAGAGCTGGATGTCTCTGCAGCACTTTCTTGAGGCAGATTTGAGTCATGAGGCAACAGTACACAAAATATCTGTGGCAATTTCAAGGTACAAATGTACCGATCCACCCACTGATTAGGCGGTTCTGAGTCACTTTTTACCCCCAAGCGGACTGTTAGTTCGACAATGTATTTGCGATCTGTTTAAAAACCCGATCATGACATAATCTCTCACGTGCACTTTGATTGTGCCAGGTGAAGAAAATTAAAAGCCTAATTTCCATCTGTAAGAAACCCTAAACACTTTCTTCATAGCCTGTTACTTTCTTCTCCTTGATATTTGGATTTTGTTCTCTCGGAGGTTGATTAGGTCGGACACAAAACCATCTTGTTTGATACTTGCTAATCCATTGATGTCATTAGCATCCTATTAACTGGGTGTGATTTCTAGTTACAGTGGATTTGCATTGTGCTTGCCATATTTTTCTTCCAAAGCTGTTATTTGCAGAGAAAAGGCCATTATCTGTACCAAACTTCACCTCTGTAATTTCCAAAATGAATTCCCCGCCCTCCCTGTCATCTTCCAATTACATTTCTCATTCTGCCTGGATTTCATGGTCACTTCACGGTTGCATGCGTGTCTCTTTTCTCCTTCATCTAACCAGGCTTTCTCGCCTGTCAAGGAGGCGCAGCTACTTTGCAAGCTCATGCACGTGTTTCTATAGTTTTGCATTTATGCATGTGTTTGTCTGTCTGCTGAGTCTGTGTGGTTGTTTGTGCATAAATATGCATGCACCCGCGTGGTAGCATGCCATGAAGTTGTGGTGTATCAACAGTCAGAGTGACAGTAAGTCATTGTACTTCTGATAAATGAGATAATCTGCATCACTGTGATGATCAGGGGAGGTTGGACCGTTGTCACTGCGGTAATTAACTAGGAAAAGTTTGCATGTATGTGCTTCAGTGACCTTGAGGAAACACCTGGCTGGATGGGATGTGATTGATAATGTGTTTCAGATCTCAAGGTTGTTTCCTTTAGCTTCCTCCGGTCTATCCATCAGCCTGCTTTTCTGTGTCTTCGCCTCGCCTTCTACTTTGTCTACTTTTTCTATTAAAAAGTGAAATCATGCAGTTAGATTTTCAGAAAAAATATAAAAAATACAGTTTACTATATTGCATCTCAGTCTTTAATGTTCACACGTAAATGTATGTATTTTATATGGCTACAGGGAAATGTTCCGCTTTCAAGAGATGAATTTCAGCGCAGTGTTCAAATGTGCAATATATTCTGTGCAGTTAAACAATCCAATGGAAGTAGACAGTTATGCACATTTATTACATCAAGTCTGTTGAAAGAAGTACGTCTAATTTCAATGGGTGTGCAAGCCATACAAAAATGGATTAATATCAGCCACAATATGTGCTATTAGAAGTTGAGACTTTCTTGATTCTAGCATTTAGTGTGCTTAAATAGCTTCATTGAAAGATTTCAATTGTTAGCATGCAAACACATGTAGCTCCCATTAAGATTTATAAATGTAATTCTGTTTCCTCAGCAGCTCTGAGATCCAAGTTCTCATCTAATATTATTTGACCAACTTTTGCCTGTGAGATTTTCTTATTTTGGGCCAAACGTTGCCTTTCTGTATTCAGCCAGGCATTTTGACATCCTGGATTCTCTTTATACAGAGGTGCCAAGCAACCAGAAGTACGTGTTCATCATTAGATTCTAATCCAAAGAATTTTTTTTTTCTCATTTTGGCTGGCCTAACATTTTGTTTATTCAATTTGTACGCTTTTACAACCCTAAATTCTTGCCATATGCACTTGACAGGCATCTGACAAATTAAAGGAAAAAACATGTATTGTTTTAGTAAGGCAATGGGCCAATGTATGCTGGTAGAACAGCTTCAGTGTGCCTTAGCATTGGCTCAGAAACTCTATAGTACACTACAAATATTCCCTCATTTGGCTTTTTTAACGATGGAGGGTGGACAGAGCTGACAGTCCAAAATCTCCATATTCGATCAAGTTGAGAGCTGTGCGACCATATGAGTCACATTCGTTTCATACTCATCAAACCATTCAGTGACCCGTCATGCCCTATAGATGGTGGCATTGTCATCCTGCAAGAGACCACTCCCATGAGGATAGAAATCTGAGGGTGTGAGATAAACCTGATCACACAGAGTACCATTGCATTCATTTGCAGTGACACATCTCTCAAGTAGACCTAAATCATACAAGCAGAATGCACCAGGAGCATATACAAGAGCTCTTCACTGTAGGGATCAATGGCTCCATTTTTTTCCCCCCTTTAATTTGTCACCCACCTGTACACACCCACAGCTACACACAGTGGCTTGTTTGCCTATTATTTCTTTAACCCCAGTCTGAATGTCCCTACATTTCCTGAGCCAGTATCCCTCTCTATTTCCTCGCCCTCCATTCAAGGTACAAACACATTAAGGTCGAACTCCTAATAGCCTGTGTGATGGATGCCCAAGTATAATGAGCTCTTTATGAGACTTAATACCTACTGTTAATCAATGGACATAGCAGGGCACTTTTCAATACTACCTTCTAAGCATTTTAAAATGAGCCCTCATTGAATAGATTGACTCGCATTCTGTATACTTCTCTCTCCATTTCTCTCTTCTAATTCTTCCTCTACTCCTGCATATAATTAATTACATCACATATCTGAAATGAAATGATGCCTGTCCTTTAGAAATGCCCTTGCCTGCTCTCAAGCTGATAAAAACTTCAGACTGTGCGATATTTTGGTGAAAATGCAATGCTACTCTGTAATTCTGTGGGTGGACCAGACTCTTTTTTCAGCCTCAAGTAATGGAACCACGGGTGACCTATTTATTACCATAAATATCCCATACAGCTAGCTGCTGGAAGTGTTCCTGTCAATTACTGATGGTTGTTGTCATGTTGTTGTACTTTGATCTTTAGCTTCCAGTGTAATGCATTCCTCAAGGCCGCACCACTAGCATCAAGCTTCATTAGCATCATAATCATGTATCATGTGCGCCCACAAGTATATTGTTTGAATAGATTAAAAGTGGGCTGGTGTTGTAGTCGTTATGGACACAAAAGATGTAATGTCAAAAAACAAATGTTTTGTTGTGTTACCGGCTGTCTTACAGTCTGTGTCAAGTTGAGGAAACGCTGTTGTCTCAGGTACCATTGGACTGAATATGTGTGTTTGTGATGTTCTGTTTGTGTGTGTCTGCGTTTGGGTGTGTTTGATTATCCCTTACAGCCTCTAAGGGAGCCGGATTCATTCCCACTCTGATAATGAGGGAGAGACTACCAATGCCCTCAAGTCATTTCTCCTCTTCTTCCATCCTTCCTGTTGCATCCGGCCGCTTTTCTTTCTTTGTTGCCTTTTACGTCTTTTATTTTTTTTCTTTTTCAGTCTAGATAATCTGTCTGTTCATCCTGCAGTTTCCCAGCCATCTGCCCACTTTTGTTGTATGCATGCCTCGCCGACATCAGTTTAGGATGACTGCACCGCGTTTGAGTCACTCTCTGCTCTAATAGATTTAAATGCTGGCTGACCATTTTTCATCAGTGCGGTCAATGGCTGACTGTCTCTGTGGACCACAGCGCTAACAGCTCTGTTTCACCCTGCAAAATGTAAGTGCAACAGGGGTGTTCTGATCAGTCTCAGAGAAGCAAAAGAATCAAAATGAGAGGAACCACCTTTGATTGAAGGCAAACATCTACACCAAATCATTCTCTTTAGTGATGATCTCACATTTTGTCATTCAATGAATATTTAAGTGATCAAAATCGGAAATGTATTTGTATGGTCTGATTCACTGCTATCCTAAAATGCAGTAAACTTAATGATTCATTCAAAGCAAGCAAAATTACCTGATTAATACCTATTAGGAGTGAAGGATTTGAGAGTTTTTAATAGTAGAGGCTGGCAGCATTCACTCCTGTGCAGTAATAAATTAATCAGCATATGTTTAACAGCATTTATTTATAAAGGTAATGCAAGCAAAGCACAATATACAATACAGTTTTACTAAATGTGCTCACCTAAAGAACTAAGGGAAACTGTGTGGGAGAGTGTGAATGTGCGCTGGGAAGATTGTGTGTTCTGTCTCCATATGGTCCATGTGCACCACATGAACACATGTATTAGATCAGAACAAAAGAATTATGAGTTGGGAGCTTTGACTTTCCTTTCTCTGCATGTTGATAAGTTTCAGGTGACTTCAAAGTATGTGTATGTGTGAACTGCTTAATCACAACAATAAATCTCAGTGAATAAAACCAGTCTGCATACACTAATAAAAGCAAAGCTTAGCTGTGCACAATATCACTGTGCTAGCTGTGTATGGGAAGTTACTAGTACATGAAAGAGAAGAGGTTCCTTAAGCTGGCAGAGTTCCCTCAGCCTGGTTATGATGAGCCAGGCTCAGAAGAGTTGTGAGGGTGCAGGTCGAATAAAAGTGGTTTGTTCTCCTTGCGGAGTTGAAAACTTGATTCGCTGCTCTTGTTGCTTGCTCAGTAAAGTTTGCTGGAAGACTTTGTTTTGTAGGCTGCTGTGACTAATTAAAAAAGAACCATCAAAGACATGAGAGGGGTCAGGGAGTAAAAGTAGAAAAGGAAAGAAACAATGGGGAGTTGGGGTGTTATTGCGCTGCTATCAAGTTACAGTTGCAGTAAGTGACTGGAGGACCGGTGTGACTGTTTCCTTTTTAAGAGTTCACCTTAATCACACAAATTAACAAGTTAATCTTTGGAAATCCTAATGGTATCTACAATAGCCTTACTTATCCTGCATCAATACTCTAATGTGTTTTATATTTGCCTGGCTACTCATGTCCACTCATGCTGTTTGCTCTGTCTTACTTTGTCTGTATATTCTGCTGGGAGTGCAAGGCAAGAGTGAGTCACAGCAGTGCATCCATTAATTTTTGACCAACCTTTCTCTGTCTTTCCCTATCTCTCCATCCCTTCCTCTTCCTATCTCTGTTTTCCAGGTGACTAAAGTGGAGACTGACATTAGGGAGGCCCTTAGGAGGCCCTTCCATCTCCCCTCACTGCCTTCTTCTCCTTCTGAACTGCGTCTTCTTCTCGCTGCATTCAAACCCCCCCACACAAACTCAGTATGGATCTGAAGGACCGCAGAAATCGTTCACTGACCAGGGGTCGCTGCTCCAAAGAGTCCCAGTATAACACCTCCTCCCTGGATGCGGATGAGTGTCGTGTGCCTACCCAGAAATCCTACAGCTCGAGTGAAACACTCAAGGCCTTCGACCATGAGCAGAGGCTGCACTATGGCGGGTGCATGACGGACCTGGTTCACCATGAGGCTGATGAGTACTCTAGGCAAGGTGGGTTAGCATAAGTTCCTTTTGTGCAGTTAATCTTATGTTTAGACTCACCCTGTGCTGGACAGAAGACATTACAGAGAAAATCACAATAGTTTTATGGCCTTAAAGGACATCTGTTTTGGGAAACATGCTTATTTCTTCTATAAAAACATATTATGAACATTAAAGTATAGAGCTTCCAATGTCAGCAGGTTACTGTAATTTTGCACAAAATGTGCTGTAGCTCACACAACTTTGCTCAAAGGTTATAAAACTCCACCTACCGGCACCTATAAAGCTTATAGTATTTATATATCCTGATACAATAAAGATGTAAAAATACCATACTATGGCTAAAGAGGGTATATTTAATAATGTCTTACACTGCATATAGATTCAACAAGTGCAATATGATAAATAAACACAGCACTGCTCTTAGGCTATTTTTTTCCACCTTTGTGCAGCTACTAATTGTACATTCATTACTCTAAATATTTACTTTGCAAAGGTTAAGATTCAATCAGCAATAAAGGAATAGCACATTTCCCAAAATGTCATACAATTTTTTTAAAAATATATAATAATTTGCATTATTTATAATTTATTTGCATAAAATTGAGCTTTAGAAGAGTTTTTGCAGGCAGTATGGGTCCAGGCTAATAAGAGATGAAGACTACTAGTTGAAATTAAAAAGCAAAACTCGAAGCTCTGGGTGGTAACATTTCCCTGACAAAATGTTAACAATTATTTCTGATGCCAGTGCAAGTCCAGTATTGTTCTATCCAGCACAGGTGGGTGAGCTTATGTAGTTATAGACTTCAAAGCCCTTCCGGTCCTTTTCTGTGATCCTGCGTTACATAAACAAATTCTATCACATTTTGAACAGCCACATTGTTGCATGTGTGAAAGGTTTCCAGCTGTACACTGGTTTTAAGCATTGTGCGTTTCTTGCTTCTGTTAGCAAGCTGTTAATGTAATCAGATCCTGCACTTTGCAGCAGAGGACCAAAGCAGACCTTTAACATTGGCAAGGCTGTCATAATGAACTTCTGTATCCCCTGGTGAGCAAGTTAGCCGATAGGCCGATAGGTCATTTTTAAAGGGGTGGGTTGGCTCTCATAGACATGTCTTTAAACTGTGTGTGTTTGTGTGTGTGTGTGTGTGTGTGTGTGTGTGTGTGTGTGTGTGTGTGTGTGTGTGTGTGTGCATTTGTGTGTGTGCACGTGTATTGCAGGGGGGACATGAAACAGGCAGTATTGATCCTTGGCTAGTGAAAGGAGTCAGACTCAATGGGATTGATCTCTACTAAGCTCTGTTTTCTCTGCATGGACACAGACAGAGGAGGAAGCCAGCTCAGAGTAATACAACACTACAAGGCAGAAGATAGAAAAAGAATAAAAATCCCCCTCAAACAAATGCATAAATAAATGTTTATATTATGATGAAGAATCTTTGGTGGTATTTTTCCAAGTAGAATATGTTCATTAAAGCTTAAAAAAAAGATAAGGTAAAGCTGCCAGCAGTCTAGCTGCATGTGGTCTCAAGAAATTTGAGAAATGGATCAATCGGACAGTAGTTTAAGAAGAAAATGTGCAATGGCACATTCACAGGGGAGAAAGGTTTTGGAAGAAAGGAATACAAGAGAAGAACATACTTCTTCTGAGGCAAAGGTAACAGCAGAAAATGGAGGATTGATTGGCAGAATGGATGAAAGACTGGAAGCAGTGGTGTGTGTAGATTCGGACACACTCCAATGCTGCACTGAGCTGACCTCACACCAGGCAATAGCTGGTCGATACCAAAGTCCTCTCAGCCTATCGGCTCCCTCGAAAGCCCAGAGCCACAGATGCATCGTGGGAAGTGTGGCCACAGGAGACCAACAGTGTTGCAGCACCATATGGACTGTGACACTACGGGAGGAGGCATGGTGCTGGAAGGATGGAGAAAGAGAAGGAGTTGAGAGTGAGAAAGATAGAGTGAAAGAAGCAGCAGATAGAGTTTCCATGATCCTCCAACTAGATATTTTCATAACCAATACATGAGATAGCGAGGGATGGAAACAATGTGATCATATTTATCTAACATTCATCATAATTATCTAGTATTTCTTTACCAGCTACTACCTAAACTGCAGGTTGGAGAGACTGACTTATAAAAATTGGCTTTTTGTTTTATTGATTTTTCTCTAAAGCAAAAAAGGAGAGGAACAGGTTGATATCTGAACTGATTTGTGGTATTATTGATCAATGGCTTATAGAACCACACTAAAATAATGATCAACTTTGATTGAGTGGGGAAGTCATCCTGACATTTCTGCTCCTTGCTGTCAAGAGGTTCTGAGGTCATCTAAAGATTTTCTCACATTTTTATTTTTGCTTTAATGCTTCTGTGTAACGCAAACCAATTTACAGTTCTGTGGTGTGCTAATGCATATTGACTTGCCCTTGCAGCTGTCATTAAAGTCATGTGTGAGAAAGCATAGCTTAAGTTATGCACAGGTGGGAATGGAGCACCCACTGAGCTTGTGTACCCATAAATGTGCATGTGATTATCCAGAGTTTTTTGGATTATATACCAGTGGAAAGTTAATACGCCGTTGATGTTGTCTTGATGAATGATTGATCATCAATTGATGTTTTTTTCAGGTTTTTTTTTGTTCCTTTGTGCTCCTTTTGCAAAAGAAGACATAACACAATTTTTTCTGCCATTCTGAAATGAGTAAGTTTTTCAGAGCAAAATATTAGGATATTATGGAAGATGATCATGACATACATGATCAGTGTTTGTGTCAGTTTGTCAGTTTCCTTCTAAACTAACCTTTTTATGGCACATACATAACTATGCATGAAAAGCTTCACTGGAATTGCATTGTTTGCTGAGGCATACAGTGCTGTGCAAAAGTCTTGAGTCACCCCTTTTTCTTCATTTCTTGCGAGGAAAATGGGAAGAAGGTGCAGTGATTGAAGCATGTGCAAACATGCATGGAAATACTGAATATGAGGCAAAAACAGAGTTTGTGCAATTCAAACGAGCTTATTTGGTATGACCACCTTTCTTCCTCAACACAGTCTGAATTCTCTTGGGGACTGTCTTGGGGATGTCATTTCTTTAAGTAGTCTTCAATAATAATTCTCTAGGCTTCCTGAAGGACATTCAAAGCTCTTCTTTGGATGTTGGCTTCCTTTTGTGCCATTTTCTCTCAAGATGATCCCACACTTCTTCAATAAAGTTGAGGTCTGGGCTCTGGGGACGTCCATGACTGATAACGTTGTGTGTTTTTCTATCCAAGTATGCTTTTATTGCATTGACAGTGTGCTTGGGATCATTGTCATACTGAAAAATTTCGTTTTTCCAGATGGTATTGCATGGTAGATCAAAATCTCACAGTAATTTTCTGCATTCATAATTCCATCAATTTTCACAAGAGCCCCAACACCACTGACTGAAATGCAGCCCCAAACCATGACAGAGCGTCCACCTTGTTTTACAGATGACTGTTGTACTTCACCCATGACCTCATCTATACATATTGACAACAATTTGAATAAAAAAATTCTAATTTGTATTCATCACTCTGTTGTTTTGTTTTCAGTCCAGTTCATGTATAATTGGCATACCTCAGCCTTTTGCCCTGTTTCCCTTCCCTTCCCTTAATAATGGCTTCTTGACAGCCAGCCTTCCACTGACACCACAAGCTTAACTTTGCTGATGTAGCTTTGGTGAGCAGTAGGTGGATCCCATGAAGGGCCAGATATATGCATCAGGTCTTTACTGGATTTCTTCCTATTTCAGATACCATTCATTAGCTGTCGATAGTGTTTTAGGCCTGCCACTTCTTTTGTCCTCCACTTGTCCAGTTTCCTCAAATTTTTTAGGGACACAATGCACACCATGCTGAAGTATGCCAATTTTTTAGCTAATATATTTTTGGGAATCGCCTTGTTGGTTCAAAAATACAGTTTTATTCCTGCCAAGCTGTGTTATCTTTGGCATACATTCGACTAAAGTAATGGGGACAAACTGTGTTTTTGTGTGACAAGCTGCCAGTAACAAAGTGCCTAAAAGGTCAGCTTAAAATTGGTTCTTTGCTAAGTTGTCTGTTATGTGTGGACCCAACACTGATTGATCCCTTGAGTTAGGTGGCTTTTTATACATGAATGATTCATAGGTTAGTGTTAAGTGTTTTCCCAAAGCATTCCTCTAAAAAATGCTCAAATACAAGGGCTGGACTGAAAATGAGTGAAAAAGCAGCCAATGTCCAAAGAACAACATTGATAAGTCTTCCAGGAAACCTGGAGCACTATTTCTCAAGACCACTTTTTTAAAAAAACAAAATGACAAGAAAATCTGGATCATTCGAAGGTAACTCTAAAGAAATTAGGAGTTGCTCAAAACTTTTGCACAGAACTGTAAATCAAACTAAAAAGCAGCATAATTTCATTTTGGGAGTGTATTTCAAGTGTGTTTGTGGTGCAACATAATTTGGATTTGAGCAACAAGATTTCTCTTTGTATTTTATACTATGATTTTTAGTTATAGTATTATAAGATACATCTGCACACAAATCAAACAAATTTACCATAAAAGCTCATTTATTACTTGCATAATCACATGAGTTTAGTGTTTGAAATATACAGTATGTTGTGTTGTGTCCACTGACCTTTGTTTGTCATAATTAAAGAAATAACTCAACAGTACTGAGGCATTATCTCCCATTGTGACTTGCAAGCTATCATTCATTTGAAATAGCAACAGAACAAAATGACCTCTGCCTTCCTAAGAAGTAATCAGTTAGCTAACGTTCATTCATGGGCTGAATGAAGCATATTTGGTCTGTTTATCTGGCTGGAAGATGAATTGTGCAATATGTTTTTGCATGTTACTGAAATCCTTGCTTTTTACAAAATGCTCCTATATCAGTCCAAGCGTACTGCAGATTTGTGGAGTTGTTTTTTCATTTCAGTTTATTTTCAGTGTTTGAAAACTAGCTGTCTAAAATGGCTCTTTGGAGATCCTGATAAAGCGGGCTCAGTTGTGTCTTCCAACAGACCCCCCACTTTCACTGGATATCAACTCCACTGTTTCCCCATTACACACTTATTACCTAGTCTGCTTGGATAAGCACAGCCAAATAACACAGTCTTTCCTCAACATAACATGCAGCAGCCTGGAAAGCTCATTACAAGTGTTCACTATTTAACACCACAAAGCCATGTATTTGAAAACGCAGAGTGATCCCAATAAGGCACAAATCTTACTCCCATAAAAGCAGAACGTGAGTGACACATTGGTCGGATTTATTTTATGCATAAAACGGTAACAAGTTTCATATCCCTGTCTTGTTTTTGTTTTTCTCAGATGGTTAGTTAGCAGTGTAAATCACATCCAAATTGAACCCATGACAGAAATAAAAATATGATAAAAGTGTAAAATATCACTTCGAGCAGTGTGCAGAGGCACACTTCCCCATACTGCAGTATTTCTTTGTTGTATTCACCCTCTCTGTCTATCTGATCTTTCAACTCATAGTACATCTCTTTGTCTCTCTCCAAGTCCTTTCTGCAGCTCCTATTTAGCGCATCCCAGGGGTGTGTCATCCCTGCAGGTCCACCTCTAGACAGCAGGCATTATCACAGCCACTGCAGTCTCTAGAAGCTTTGGCCTTTCCTTTCAGATGGATCTAAATGGGCCCTTCTACATTCGCCTCTGCTGTTTTACCCCCAGGGCTTGAAATCAGTGTCACAGAGAGAATCCACCACCCACCTACCTGCCTTACTGCCTGGACAACTCTCAGCATCATCTACTGTCTCTTCTGAATTGTGTATCTGTTGCTTTCGCTTTCCGTCTGTCACTTTTTTTCGCGCTTTCTTTGATGTCCTTCTTTGCTTTTCTGTCACACCTTTCATGTCTGCTTTTTCACTCACATTCTCTTTCTCCCCATTTCTTTCACCCTTGCTGGCCCTGTATTGTTGCTTTAGTGGTCATATCACACCTTTGTGTCATCTTCAGGCCCCCTCTATGGATTTGAGACTGAGCACACGGGGTGTGTCTTCATTTTTGATTTCACACAGGCTTTGCCAGCCATGTGGGTTCTATAGTTCTGGGCTCTCATTTTCAGCGATATGACCCAAATGTGCATGCGTGTGCCTATATTAGCAGAATGAAGCCGCTGAAACCTGAGAGAGCTGCACTATACATCCTGTGTGGCTACGTTTCCCTCAATTTGCATTCCCGTTTCTCCGTTGACTTTGATTTGACAAATCACTACAGTAGCCAAGGAATGCCTTGTCCAAAAACTCTGCCAAACTCTGCCAAACTCTGCCACTCGTATCCTGGCACGGTTACCTCCGCTGTCTGTATTCAAGACCGAATGGCAAGGACAACCCACTGTGAGGTGGCTGGGAGGAAGCTTTATGCTAGAGAGGCATCCTTTGTTTTCTCTGTCCTCTCCATTCTTTGGGGAGGCTTCCAAGTATCTGCAAGAAAAGCAGCAGCAGCAACCTCGCATAATATGTCCTCTTCAGAAAGATTCAGGGACTCACCCTAACCCTCCGGAGAGAGCATCCTTCTATGTGACTGTGTTTGCAGAATCCTCCATGAAAAGATCAAAGGAACCCATGTAAAGTCTTGTGTGATGAAAGTGTGACTATTTCAAATCATTTTTCAGCTTAAGTGTGTGTTTATCCTACCATACAAACTTCCCCTGAAGGCCTCATTCCATTCAGAGATGTCCATTTTAGCATTGTCAGATTCATGATGGGCACTGTCATTGATATGGAAACAGTTTGTTTGATTCAAGTTTGGCCTCGAGCATGCTCGCTTGTTTCTAGCTGCACATGCAAAGATTTTGTTTGCTTGCTTGTTTGTTTGTTTTCATTTTCCAACGTACCATGTTCAGGTCCTAAATGTTAACTCAAGTTCAGGAAGTTCCCTCTATAGTGACAAATGGGGGTACACAGTTATAGAAGCAATACTTTTGTCCCTTCCATCTGGTGTGCAATTACTTGTAGAGGTGCTTCTAGTCTTTAATGTAAGACTTTCAAGGGCCTCTGGCTTCCAACAACTTTCATCTCTTGATACCCAATGGGAAGCCAGTGAGTGTTCTCAGCCTTGATGCTTCACTTCTTCTTGTTCTTCTTGGCTGTGACTCTTGCACAGCAGTGGTTTGTATTAGGGGAGTAGCTTGTACCTAGCACATATTCATTTCCTGGTGGTGCTTATCGCTTTCAGCGGCCGCTGACACCACACGTCTCAGAAGGAGTACATGTTTGTTTGCAGCCCTTCATGGACCAGTAGCATAGCTGGTAGTGACAAGGACTGTTGTGCACGGGGACATTGAGGAATAAAAACTTAGTTTAAACAAGTATTAATTTCCACAAAATTATAGCAAAGCAAAATAGAGAATGTGAGTTTTGTACTCTTCTCTGTGTATATTCATGCACACATGCTTGTGTGTGTGTTCATGCATTCCACTGAGTTACTGTCAACCTGTACTGCTGCTGATCAAAGAGAGAACAAAGCAGCTGCATGCTATTAAAAATAAATGGCGGTGAGATTAAATACAATCCCTCCCCTCTTCCTCCGATCCCTCTTTATCTTTGTCTTCTCCCTGGCATTCTGTTGCCCTGCCAGCTGCTGACACTCAAAAGCATCCCGTAGCTGCAGCAATAGAGCAGCGGAGTTGCTGAAGAATATCCTGGGGCCGACTCCACTCCACTTCTCTGATCCTCAATGCACTCCCACTCACCCCATCCCCATGTTCGCTCTTTTAGACAGGAAACTGCTCATCTGGGTTTGTAAGTGTGGCCCCTCAACATTGCAAGGATGTCTTTAAAGGGGGTTATAACTCAAAGTAACATCTGGTCCAGCATTTGGCACTTGTAGACTTGTATATATATTAAAGGGACCCAGTTTAAAGACTTAATTTAGTTATTTTCCCCGCATTACAAATTTGTGTGCATAAACTGTGTTTGTGAAAGAGTGAGCGTGATTATTGGTTGTTTTGGGACTAAGTACAAGCCTGTCAAAACCTGATGTGCCCCTTTGAATTTACTCTCTGACTCCATCCACCCAAACCAAAATGCACCTCAGCTTAGTTTGTCAAATCCTCTCTGTGCTATAAAAGTGAAAGTGCCTCGCTATTAGGAATGATGTTCGCACAGGTGCATACGCATGCACATGAAAACACTGGGTAACAAATGAGACAAATAACAGGGAGAGGCCGGGGAAATGCATGCTGATGGTGGCAGCTATTTAGCACCGATGCTGGCTTTTATTTGCAGACACATGCACACACACACAAATATTGGGTAACAAACAACACTATTAATTGACAGAGTCCAGGGAAATGCATGCTGACATTTGCAATTTTCTTAGAATAAAAATCATTTATCAGACAATTTTGTGTGGGTTTTGTGAGAGTTGAGTTAATCTATGTTTACTATGTAATGACCCTCTTTGACTCTGCTTTGGCAGCTTTTGATAAATGAGGCAGATTGTAAATGTCACTGTTATCAAGTGTTTTTTTCTCTCGCGCGCTCAGTGGAGTCAGTTGCTTCCTAGGCTGTAATTAAACAAGTTCCCCTGCTACAGAATTTAAATGCGATTGTGTGCACAGATATATGGCACATTTCTTATACATTTCTATATCTGTTTTGACTTTCCTTCTGTATTTGCGCAAGTGACAAAAAGCTGGTTAACGCAGTGCTATGCAAAGATTGGTCTTGCAAGTGATTTTGCGGCATGTATAAATAAGCTTCAGATACTATGGGACTATAATGTACAGCGGAAAAAACTTTCAGAAAGTAGCAGTGAGTAACAGCAGATGAACAGAGAGGTGTGCTATGGAGCAGGATTAATGGGTCTAGCAAGCTATGTTGATCTTAAAGCCGGAGTTTTCAGTGTCATGAAGGTGTCGCTCTTTTTGACCTAGCAAGGTCACCATGGTACAGAGCAGGTTATATTCAGAGTTTTTGGTTAAAAATCAGCTGGAAGTGCTGCATTTGAACTGATTCCAGCAAGTGTGATATAGCTCATTTGCTGGTGGAATACAATTTGTTAGGCCGGTAACAATAGGTAGTAACCCCACCAAATAAAGCCCCTCTGTAAAGTTAGAACAGCTATTGTCACTGGGATTTGCATGCTTGGTGATGTAGAAAATGTATAAATGTTTTTATGCCTGGTCCTAGTCTGCTGCTAAGTCTCTTTTACACTGCTGGAATTAAAGCTACTAGAGCACACTTTAGAAAATTGATCGACTTGATGATGGACTTACATTTGTTGGCTTTTTATCCCCAAGAATACCTATTCAATCAATACAATTTATAACTGAGGCAATTTCCACGTCCCCTTATTAGGCTATGGAACAGGGTCATAACAACACACTGAGTACCCTATATTGTTCAAATTGATCTGGTTTAAATTTACAGAGCTGTAATGTGCTACTGTTAAATTAGAAAGAGTAGCACTGAGCATTAAAATAAATATGTTAATTTAAGATATTTACTTTACCGCTGGCAACAGAGTTACAATTTACTGTCACCTCTGATAATTCCTGTGATTGGAGCAGTCAGTGCTCAATTGATCCATTTTGTGCAGAAGTAAAGTCAAATGACATACCAAATGCCCCCCTTTTATGTGAGTGCACACAAAGCTTGAAGTAGACTGACTGGGCTAACAAAGAAAGTTGCTAACCACCTTTGTGCAAACTGTTATCTCTTGACTGGGGTTTTAAGTTTTGTCAAGCCGGCCAACACAAAGAAATCTTGCCTGTGTTGCTTCGTAGTATGAAAACAACATACCAAGCCAAGAATTTCACAAAAGAAAAGAGGCCCTTCCTCTGTTTTCCATATGAAGATAATAGTATTTGGCACTATGGCTGCATATATATGTAATGGTCCTGATGCGAGTATCTCAATGGAGGAGTCTTTTTTTTTGGCTTGTTTTTCCCCCATGATCGCATGAATAATATCTTTTGTTTGCTTACCCTGGGCTGCTCGAGGTGAAACCAAGGTTTAAAACATTTACACAGCTGGTGCAGTCTGAAGAAATGTTAAGATTTTAACCTTGGAACGCGTTTTGCTACCTTGCCATTTTAGGTAGACAACAGAGATGACAAATGTATAAATAAAGCAAAAACCCAGGTTTGCCTTGGAAATTCTATGTGACCAAATCACAATGTGACTTGTTAAAAGTCATGTTTTTTAAAAAAAAAAACAAACCTTAAACCTTGTAAATCTGTTTTTCAAGTAAAGGTACCATAGCATAAAACAGACTTGCTGTTGCTGTGGTTACCTGTTGTTAAATATACCTTTGACTGAGAGCTGAATTTTTGTCTGTTTTGTGGACCTTTTTCCTATGACTGGCAGCTCAGTTCAGTAATTGGCATTTTTTCCATATTTGCAGAATGTTTTAGCATTTTCTCTTTTACATTTTAAATGCTGCACATTTGCTGTAAAATGGTGAAGATAGATAGATAGATAGATAGATAGATAGATAGATAGATAGATAGATAGATAGATAGATAGATAGATAGATAGATAGATAGATAGATAGATAGATAGATTGCTGTATTTAGTCCATATTTGGGAAATTCGATTGAACTTTTGAACACCACAGATGCCATTTTGTTCCACTTGACAAGCACAGCATGTCTCCTTAAATATTTACTATAGTTAAAAAACAGTATATAATAAATCATATCTATTTTTTAAAAAATGTTGCTCTCCACTGATGACAACAATCCTGCAAATTTTGAGTGAGTGATTCAAAATAAACAAAAGACTTAAAAAAAAAAAAAAAGCTCTAACAGATTCAGTTGGGAATTTCTATTAGTACGTTTAAATTTAGATAGTACATTTATATTTCTAAACAGTTGTGTCTGATTTGAACACAAGCAAAAAAGGTGGTAACATGAAAAACACCCCTGACTCTGGTGCTAGTCAGCTTCCCATTTCGACGGGTGCTTTGGGCTTTAAATGTCACGTAGGGCTGTTCAATTAATCAAACTTTAATTTCAGTTATAGATTTTGGTCTCCAGTAATTATTAAAACAAGGTAAGCATGATAAAAACTATTATTTTGGCACATTTTATTTGTGACAATGCTCTTGTTTTTGTCTTTGCAGAGTCACTCCCTGCCAGGCCGTGGCATGTTTAGTTTAATTCACTTTTATTTATTTATTTTTTTCTATGATGTTATAATCAAAGTAGAAACATATCTACTCTCATATGAACAATCATTTTAAATATTTAAAAAAACAACCATTTTTTCAAGTCTGTGCCGTTTTATTAAATAATTGACATTTATATAATTGAGGAGTCCATAATGCCACATTTACTTTTCAACATTAATAAAAAAAATTTTTTAAAAAACTTTAATCGAAATACTGAGTTTTCTATAGATGAAAGTGAAATCTCCCAGTCTCATAACCAGCAATAAGGCATGTCTCCAAGTCTAGTCAACTTTGGCCCCTTGCTTGTGGATGAGAAATATTTCACTGCTTAGAGCTACACTTCTCAGTGACAAGACTTCTTCACAAGTGCATGGTGTTGTGTCATGTCCTGTCATGTCCCGTCCAACCCAGACTGATGTCCTCTGGGCAGAAGTAGAATGAGCTCAGGAATGGATGACATTTGTTACACCTATTTTGGTCTCTTCATTAGAAGGTGCAAGGCCTCTGTGGCTCAGATGGGATCCAAAAGTACAGCTGTCATCTGGGAGGTGTGGGAAGTGTTTGACCACGGCAGTCTTATCTGTTAGGTCGTTATGGCACTGCTAATGTTGGTGTTAATGACATGTCACACTCTATGGGATATGTATGTGTGGATGCATGCGTGGATGCAATTGCCAGTGTGCACGGCCATCGTGTCATAACGTGTCGGTTACACAACTAAGGTAATGCCGCAACAGCTTGGTTACTGGCCACTGACTCACTATGGATAGTAGGGACTTTGGGAGAAGTAAGCATCCTTGTATAGAATACTTCACTCAGTGTTTTTGACTTGTAAATGAAAAACAAACAGAGCAAGGAAAGGGAGAAAACAAGAGAGATTTAAAAAGGAACATTATCATTGGTTTGTGAGAAAGAGATGGACTGATACCAAGCGAGAGAACTGAGTTAGGTACACACGTAAACAGGAACACAAGATATACAAGAATGGGAATCAGTATAATCAAAATCCAATTCCAATAAGAATAGGTTTAAGTGAATGAAAGTGAATTAACAAGAGAGAAATAAACAGAGCAAAATGCATTACAAGTGGACCTAGAATGTTCTCAACACTTTACGTTGAAAGCAAAGAGCAGTCGAAGATTGAGGGCTCCTTTGTTCAGGATTAGGTTTCAGATTATGGTTTGAGTTTGTTTTTTTTAAGTATTTGTTTAAACTTCTACATTGCTAAGATTTTCGGTGCTGAAGTCCACAGATTTGCTAACACTTCCTGCCTGCCTTTCCTGTTGTGACTATTACTACTGTGAGACCACACTATGCCACTTTAATGCAAGCATGTCATTTTTGGCCACTAAGAAATACAGAGCCTGTCCCTTTTCTTCTCTGCTGGGGTGCAGGGACTGAGAAAATGAGGCAAAGTAACTTCATCAGTTAAGGTGACCAGATCCCAAAATACTAAATGTGTGTTTTGCAAGTCTTGAGTCACCCTTCATTTCTTTATATTATGCCAGGAAAATGGGGAATGGGTGCAGTGATTTACTGAAACACATGCAAACATAAATGCAGACACAGTATTAAGGCAAAAGCAGATTGTACAATTTTAATACGTTTGAAAGTCAATATTTGGTATGATAGCCTTTATCCTTCAACACAGCCTGAACTGTCTTGGGCATGTTTCCTCGTAATTCCTTTATGTAGTTTTCAGGAATAGTTCTCTAGGCTTCTTGAAGGACATTCCAAAGCTCTTCTTTGGATGTTGGCGTCAATTTTGACAAAATCTTCCACACCACTGGCTGAAATACAAACCCAAATTATGACAAAGCCCCCACCATATTGAGCAGATGGCTGTAGACACTCACTGATGTACCTTTCTCCTGAGCTCCTCCGTATATATCGACAATGATTTGAACCAAACATTTCTAAATTGGATTCATCACTCAATCAGACCTATTGCCACTGATTTTCAGTCCAGTTCTTGTGTAATTTGGCATACCTCAGCCTTTTCTCCCTGTTTCCCTTCCTTAAGAATGACTTCTTAACAGCCACCCTTCCACTGACACCATTTCTGATGAGGCTTCAGTGAACAGTAGACGGAGCAACTGAAGGGCCAAATGCACCTCTCAGGTCTTGTGTCAAGCCTTTGCTGGACCTTTTCCTTTTTTTCTTAAGGACATGGCTTTGAGGTACTGTTCATCTGCTGCAGATAGTTAGGCCTGCCACTTCTTCTTTTGTCCTCCATTTGTCCAGTTTCGTCACATTATTTAAGGACACATCGCACACTACGACAAAATATGTCAACCTTTTGGCTAATAGCTATTTGGAAATCACCTTTAATGGTGCAAAAATGCTATTTTATGTCTGTAAAACTGTGTTATCTTTGGCATTTTTTGCAGATTCAATTAAAGAAAGGGGAACAAATGATGTGTTTTTGTGACAGGCTGCTAGTAACAAAGTACCTAAAGATACAGTATTGGTTCTTTGCTAAGTTGTCTGTTATGTGTAGACACAACACTGGTTCATCCCTTGAGTTAGGTGCCTTTTTTTTATACTTGAGTGATTCATAGGTCAGTGTTAAGTGGCTTAAAAATGCAATTAAACGCAAACAAACAGAACACGTTCCTCCAATAATGGTCAGGTACAAGGACTGGACTGATAATTTATAGTTTGTATCACAAACTAGCTGCTGTTGCTTTAGATATTGATTGCCATCATATATACTATTAACTGCTATGCAGTGTTTTACCTCATAATAAGCCTTCAGATTTCCCGCAAAAATACTTTTCTGTTTTGTTTCGTTTTGTTTTTTGATTCAGCCAAACAGAGTTTTGTAGATTTATTTATAGCTACCTATATAGACCCATCATTTGGTTGAAACATTGCACAGTATAAGCTGCAGATTTACTTATGTCTTTGCTCAGCAGTAGGTTTAGCTCCCTTTACCCGAGGTACAGTACATAATCATTTGGAGTATTCATGCGCCACACGCTGTGTCTCAGAAAAATAAGTGACATGGGGGGAATAGCAAGCATCTTGTTGAAACTTACAGCAATACAATAGTGTGAGTGGGTATGGCATTGGCAGTGATCCATTAAACCAAAACTTCCCTTGATAAAACCCATTATGTATGTGTGTGGGAGCGCAAGTGCGCAATGCGTAGTGTATGTGTGTAAGTGTGACTGTTTGTGAGTAGACAGCTTTGTGGGATAGAGGGCCTATCATTAAAAAATCATTTGTGCTTGTTAGCAGTTTGACAGGCAAAGTATAGGCAGCAGGACTCTGCATTATGCTGGTTGACTTTCCCCCACCCCACCGTGTAATTCTGTAAAGGATGTAAAGCAGGCAGAACTTGTGGGCTTCATTGCCTGCAATTACGCTGCTTTTTCAGAGTGAATAGTTTACAGTCCGGGCCACCCTCGGACATGCCATTTTGAGCATTCAAGGGAGTGCCGGTTCAGAACAAGTTCTGATTTGCCCTGAAGTGCTCAACTAGTGAACTGATTTGCTCCTCAGTGGAGGCTGCATCAAAATCAGGAAGCAAATGCCAATGTGCACGGTAGGTTCTCCAACAATCTCCTGACATACGTTAAATTACTGTTAATAACAGTAAAAGCCTTATTTTCTTTGGCACAGCTAAGAAAATGCTGGAATTTGTTGCTAATAGCAGCCAAAATGTGTCATTTCTTAATATTTTCCATTTTCATTTGCATCCAATTCTGAATTCATCTGCGCTGCACTTTAGTACGCTTGAAGAAAATGAACTTCTCTTTTGTGTTTTCTTTTATGTGAATTTTTGAAGCAATAAAAAAAATACATATATTGCTTCCTAATAAATGAAAGCTTTAGCAAAGACATTTTTCAACACACAAAGGAACAAACAGGAGAGCCAGGGAAGAGGCAGAAAAGAAAAGGTAGTGTGCCGTTAGGAGCCATGAAGGGTCCTGCTTCCCAGATCAGAAAATTCCCAAAATTCTTTTCCATTATCTTATAATCTGTCTCCTCTGACTGCATAATTAATCAGTGCAATTAGAAAAAAGAAATAAAAGCATGCAATCAGATACAGAGGAATTTAGCAGGGGCTTAAAGATCCCGAAGCTGACCAACACAAAAATCCGCATTTGCTCTTGTTTTCCCACATAGCTACAGGACCCCATCCTCCCACAGACTTTACCTGCTGCTATGCTATGCTTTGAGCTCTCATTACATTACTAATAGAGGCATGGTAGTAAGTTTAAGAGAAGTTGTAAAACACTGCAGGTAGCTACTAGCATCAAGCCAAGCTGTGTTGTGAAAAGCACGGTTTAACAAGAAAATATTTTTGAAAAATGTGAATATTATCTTTGTGAATACCCTAATGAAGTGGAAATACCTGTGATTTTTTTTTTGATATACAGTACAGAAACAGTTCCTTAAAGTTTGAGTGGCAAAACCCAGGAAACCCGGTGATTGAATTAACATTGTGTCAAAGCAGTGAAAAATGATCCACGGTTTCATTTGCACAGACTGCTGCTGTGCTACACTGTGTGAAGACAAAAAAAAAAGCACTTCCTCATAAGCTGATAAGGAAAAAAAAATAGGGCGTGAAATAGTGAGTGAGCCAAGCTGATGACGAAAAAGGGGATCATAAGACGTGGCAGTGAAGACTGATGAAATCCTTGGTCATGGTAAACACTCTTTGCTGGGAGAGAGATGAAGAGAGGAAAAGATGGAGGTGGAGCAGACAGACGGAGCAGTGCTGTGTACACCCGAACATGTGAACAAAACACTGGTAAAGTGAATTTAATGAAAGCACCGGAGCAGAGACACAAAGAGCAAAAGGAAGAGGGCTGGCATTAATGGGAATGCATGTTGGATAAGGGTCGAAGTTCAAGGTCACTTTTTTCGGTCTGAGTGAGGTAAAAATTGAATATATGAGACTGTTTTCAAGATACTATTATTACACATACAGTTAGAAAAAAAACAAAACAAAACACTGCATCAGTAGAGAATATGAATAAACAGCTTCCCAAATCACTGTTTCCATGGTGATGAGCTGAAGTCCTGTGTAAAATGAAGTGAATATTGCATGGTTGCTTACGTCAAAAATGGGATTGCTAATGATCAATATCGCTGGTGATATTGATAAACATCTGACTACCTTTTTTTTTTATTCTCAGTGCTTTTTTTTCTCATCTATGAATAAAACTCTTCAGTTCAGCTCAGCATCACAACTTTGCAAAAACAGGTACAGTGCCCCCTTTTGTGGCAAAACAAGGGTGTGGAGATCAGGGGTGGTGTCATTTATTGAAAACAACTTTGCTGAGTTAGCTACTAAGTAACTAAAACCAATTGCTTTTAATACTGCGACTTGCTCTTGATCAGAACTTGCTGCTGACTGCCATTGGCTTCCCTTCAGTTCAGTTTTCTGTTCAGTGCAGGTTAATACAATTATATGTACAGTACTGTGCAACGGTCTTTTTTTTAATTCAAGGAGCCAGACTTTCTTGTTGTTCTTTAACATGGTCATCCAATGGTTCTCCAGGCTTTCTGAAGGTCTTTCAAAGTTTTTCTTTAGACATTGGCTGCTTTTTCACTCATTTTCAGTCTGGTCTGTGTACTTATTTTCCAGAGGAATTTTTTTTTTTTTTTAGTAAAGCCACTTAACACTGACCTATGAGACATTCAAGCATATAAAAGACATCTAACTTCAGGTGGAAAGCATTGTTGTTTCTACACATAACAGACAGCTTAAAATGTTTTAATTCTTTTAGCTAACAGTTGCAAAAACACATAATTTATTCCCATTTCTTGTTGAATCTATAAAAAATACCAACAAGATAGTCAACATCCAAAGAGGAGCTTTGAATGTCCTTCAAGAAGGCTTGAGAACTATTCGTGAAGGCTACAAACAAATTGCCGCACCTAGTTTCCATTTTCCTGTCAGCATATAAAGAAATGAGGTTTGGCTAAATATTTGGGGCAAAGTACTGTATTCACAGGTAATATGTGGGGTGGCTGAGGCTCAGGAGATAGAGCAGGTCATCTGTTAATCAAAAGATTGGTGGTTCGAACTCTGGCCGGTCCAATCTGCATGCCAGAGTGTCCTTGGGCAAGATACTCCCAATGTATTAATTGGAGTGTGAATGTGTGTGCATGTTTGATAGAAAGTGCTTGTATGAATGGGTGTGAATGGGTGAATGAAGACATGTTATATAAAGCGCTTTGATTGCTCAGGTAGAGTAGAAAAGCAGCATATAAGAACCAGTCCATTTAAAATTATGGAGCACCTGAAGACTGATAAAGCTAGTAACCAGAAGCTCTTTGGAACATTGTAAAATCATGGTGGCTGTTTGAATCCTGCTACATGCTAGCACAGAGACAATTAACAGGCACAGATGTGAGCAGCCCGAGACAGCTGCAAAAGTGGCACAAGCCTTAAAACACACATTAGCGAGTATGACAGTGACAGTGTTGTATAGACAGGCAGGCGCTGATTTGATTAGAATGCAGTGCCACATTTTGCCCCCACATCTGTCATAATATCATGTAACAAACATGCAATTGGTTTTCTATTTGTGGAATAACTGAGATAGATTTTCGTGTCTGCTTCAACCCCTCGCCCCAATCCATCTTTTTTTGAATATGTAGTGCATCGGGTGGTGTCTCCAGCTGATGGTGATAAGGAGAGATTGGATTTTACATGTGTAATCACTGGTTATGAGATGTTAATTGTACAGAGCAGTGTCCTGTGGGATGTAACATTAGATATATCCATGCACACACACACACACACACACACACACACACACACACACACACACACACACACACACACACACACACACACGCACATACCTCAGTTTTGTGAAACTGTGTCCACGCAGTGTTTGTGTAGACTAGCTGTGTTTGTAGCCCAATTATTGTCATTTTAGTTAGATGAGAAAATCTACATAAAAATTCATCCTGACTGTGATTGTGGAGTAGATGCTTTTCAAGCAAACAGAACAGCTCTGGACAATTTGCTGACTGATGTTAAAGAACCCATGTGCTCTACTCTCTCAGGCCTGCTGGAGTTCTCCCCTGTCCTCCTACGATACTTCATCTCAGGTATGGGTTCATCCACTTTAGTTAGAGCCTGTGTTGTAAATTGCCAACAAGTTGTAAAAATACCTTGGGTCACATATTGTAAAGAAGGCTCTTCTTGTCTTCCTTTTATGATAAGTCGGAGGAAAAGACAATGAAGCAAGGAAAACAAGGAATGGTAATACTCGCTGATGTCTTGTGGTGCTTGGGTGCCTTTGCACTGTAGCTTGTTGGAAGCTTGGCAAGCTGTAGCGTATTAACCGAATCCACCTGTGGAGCTTTATACTTGCTTCTGCTCTCTAGCCTAGTCCATCTGTTTGCCTAAGTAGAAGTATAGAGCCTTTCACCACTTCCCTGGCTATGTTTCCCTTCAGCCCCCTCCACATTGCTTTCAGCACAACTCTCGAGTTCTGTCGAGTCTGTGAAGAGGAGCCGTGAAGATCCAGCAGACGATTTTCATCTGTTTAATTCCTCTTTCTGTGATTGCGTCTGATGAGTCACAGTTAACCCAGTCACACAGCTGTGCGATTCCCAGTGCGCTGATTCATAGAGGGTGCCACCACAATGCCAACCTCTCTCTACTCTCCTCTTCTTTTGCCCTCCCTCACAAACTGCTAATGAAGTGAATCACAACTATTTTTCCCCGATCCCTTTACCCCAACAGCTGATGGTGAGCGATTGCATCCACAATACTCTTTTAATTCAGTATAGAGAATAAATTGGTTGAGCATGCCTTTTTCCTTAATTGCTTTTTCCTCAGCTTGGATTTAATTGGGCCGCAGCTCTGTTTATTGATCTCCTTTGATGTGCTTTAATTTGGATAATTTTATATATTTATTTTGGACGTGACGAGTCGGTTTGTCTTGAGGGGGAGAGTGTTACAGCAGCAGGGCCGGTACTGCAGCAGACTGCGGTATATTCAGCGAGCCTGGGGTCCAGCGTGCAATGGCAACTAGGTGGGGGAGATGATCAAACCCAGAAGGCAGCAAAGCAGCTCCACTAAAGTCTTAAGAGGCCTCAAGTGAACAACTCTTTGATCTCACATCAACACCTCATGAATGCCAATGTGGATCAGTAAAGCAAGGGAGTCAGGCCTCCTCAGCCAGCCTTCTACAGGCTTGCAGGCGCAGTGCATGTTTCTTCCAGCAGCTAGTTTTTATTTTGTGCCTGATTCATGCTGCGTCATCTCTCCCCCCTCCTGCCTGCCACAACAAAGCGCAATTTTCTTCCTCCGCCTCCATGGTTTCATAATTAGTGTGCTTCTCTTGCGTGTGATGGTGGGTTTGTTTTCCAGACGTGCGTGAGCATTTGCTTGTGCAAGCATTCATTTGTACTAGTTCCTCAATTTACTGCATTTACGTATATTATTTTCAGTAGTCCACCTAAACCCATCTTTCTCCCTCACAGGGGGCAACTTCACCCTGGCCGAGCTCGGAGTGTGTGAGCCATCTCCCCCTCCGCACCCTGCTGCCGTTCCCTACTGTCCCGACCTGGGCCTTCTCCAGCGGGGTTGCTCACTTAGCGCTGGCTCTGATGCCGACTCAGACCCCGAGGGGCCACTTCTCTCCAGAGAGAGCCATCCAGCTGTGGGCCGGACGAGGAGGGGTAAAGTCCCGCCGCAGCTCAGGAGTGTCCAGTCGCGAGAATTCAGCCCTCACCCTCACTGACTCTGAGAATGATAACAAGTCCGATGATGAGTCAGGTAGGACAAAGGACTATCAGAAGGTCAAGATGTGTTTTGTTTGCTGCTGGCACAGGCCCAGCTGATCTGAGTGAAGGGGAAAAAAAGAAGAAGAGTGAGTAAGAATTGATGAGAATGAGGGAACACAGTGGAGCATATGTTCTGGACTGATGTTATATGAGATGGGATCATGAAAGGGAATGTATGTATAAATCTTATATTGTGAAAATCCTTAGAACATCCCTCAGACAGACAGCCATTGCATGAATTGCGAGAGAGTTGGATTTATTGATTAAGTCTGTTTGTGATCTGAAGAACAGTAGTTGGACACCCCCCAGAGGGCCCTCTTTATTTTCATCAATAGCACTTAGCCAAAACCCTCTAACTCCACCCTTTTAAGCCACTTATCTGCTGACATCTCACCACTGGTCTGTCAGTCTTCAAAACAAAAAACCTTCTGGAGTTTTTGGGAGATCCAATTGCATTTTTAGCTTCTGTGAGAGAAGCTAATCTTGCATCTCAATTGCATCTTTTCTTTGAATGTGAGAGCGTGATTCTCCCGAGGGAAATCTCATTCCTCCGGCAACTTTGTTTATTGCCAACTTCCCATTTCCTTGTTAATCCTGACGCAGTCGTAAACCCGCGTGCGAGCTTCACCGAGGTGTCAATGGAGGTTAATGAAAAGTGGATGGAAGGAAGAGCAACAGTCTAATTAATTGAATTCTCGGCAGCCGTGCATATCAGCTGTGGATCAACCTCTGTTGGACTGTGAGCCTCTGAATCTGAAACAACTTCTGTCGACTGATCAAACTACTCAACACCTATTAAACACGTCAAGAAACACCTTCCCTGAAATGCGCTTCTTTTCCAACCACCCGATAATTGCTTTGTGGTTAATTACCAAGCTAATCTTGCAGTCACAGATATCAGCTGCAACGCCACTCTCACTCTCTCTGGTTCAGGGCCAGAGGAGTAGCACTGAGCACTCGGTTGCCTGTATTTCGGGACCTTGTAGAATTAGCTTTCTTAATCCAACTCTGTATTGTTATAATCAGTTGCCTGCAGTATGATGTCACTGAGTGTTGATTGTTAACGAGATCAAAACATGTTGTTTTTCAGTGTCACAACAGAAACTTTGTCAAAAAGTGGCATTCGTGGATATTTTTGTGCTCCTAGAGAGGCCAGACATTCACCTTGTCTGTTAGAGAAATTCATGTTGTTGATTATGCAGAACACATCTCAAATCAAAGCAATTTAAATTTAATTCTACTTCAAAAGTTTGCCTTCTATAGAAGTGTTTAGGGAAACCACCATCTCACACCTTTAGGCTTGTCTCATGGTTTCACAGACTGACTAGATTTAGATCAGGCGGGTGCACTGGTGTCTCTGCCAGCATGAAGAGATCAGAGGCAGCGCAGCAGCCTGATAAAAAGACGAGTGTGTACGTGTGTCTGATCAAGTCAATCCGTTAGTTATTTAGTCACTCTTAGTAAGGGAAATCTTGCCCTTCCCTCCTGCTTTTACTTCCAAACAAGACACGGATACAGCCACATGTCACATCTTAAAGCGCCCATCAAACCTTCAAGTAGTGCGTGCAGATTGTGTGTCGAATTTGCACACGTGCATATATGTTTCCAAGTCTGACATGTATGTTATATTGCTTGTCTATCGGCGTGAGAGTGTCTAAGCCTGAACTGTGTGAGTGGAAGTGTGAAGCAGGAGCAGCGGGGAGTGTCAAAACAGCAGGAGGAGGATCTGAGGGTCTAATAATAGAGATTGACAGAAGCAGACAGAGAAACAACATCATAAACACATGCTAACAAATCAAAAAGACTGTGACGTGCCAAAACACCAAACAGCATGCTGCACCCACTCTCATCTTGCCGCGTCTCTAACAATCTTCAGAAGTCTCACCTCCACTTGCTTCTCCTCCTCCTCCTCTTCATCTCACTCCTCTCCCATCTTTTATTCTTCAGCTTTAAAGCTTCCTCTTGTGTCTTTCTGTTCGCTCGCACGGCGCCTCTCACCAGCTCTCGTTACGCTCCTGTCAGTACAGCTTGGCAGCGTGACCTGACAGGTTTCAGTTTGAGGGTCTAAGGTTCCCCTTCAGGGTACATGTGGATGAATGTTTGTGTGTGCCCTATTGCAGATTTCACTACCAAAATAGAAAACCCAGAGAAATGGAGGCAGATATTACAAAACTCCAGGTTACTACACTTTATGTTTGTGTGTGTGTGTGTGTGTGTGTGTGTGTGTGTGTGTGTGTGTGTGTGTGTTTGTCAGGAGGGCAACTGACTGAAGAGTAAGTGATGTATACATTTACAGTTTCTTTTACTTCATATCTGTGATCTTCATTTTTTTTTCAATTTTATGTCATTATAATGGCATCTAAACAAAATACTAAAATTTCCCTAACTGTGTAGTTAGGAACCCGTATATCTGAGTGCCTAACTACATGTACTATTTTTATATCTTTGTTCCTGGAGGAGGTGAAAAGCCTGGAAAACAATCAAAACAAAAGCTGAGTCAATAACAAATTAAAAAGTGTTATCTTTTTTTTTTATAGCAATCACGATGCCTGGTGCCTTTGTTAGTCTCAACACAATCAGCACTTGAAACTGTACATACAGTGCACCTAAGGAGATGTTATATTAGTGGTACAGATAACCTTGAATACAGCTGTGTTTTTTGTTTTACAATTTCAACTACTGCGGAGATAAACAAAATATCTCTGTGTGCTCTTTTAAGTGCACGCATAAGGCAAAGGGAACTATATTTATGATTTGGGATACAAACTGTATTAAAATAACCATCGCACCCAACCATGCTTTTAAAATGGTTGTCAGTGTCCCAGATTGAGAAGTATACTGGAATATAAACTCACCGTTAGGTATACCTGTTCAAGTGCTTGTTGACACAGATATCTAATCTGTCAATCACGTGACAGCAGCTCAATGCATTTTGGTATGTAGACATGGTCAACATGACCTGCTGAACTGGAAACCAAGCATCAGAATGGGAAGGAAAGGTGAGCTAAGTGACTTTGACTCTGACATGGTTGTTGGTGCCAGACAGGCTGGTCAACCATCTCTAGGGTTTGCAGAGAATGATCTGGAAAAGAGAAATTATCCAGTGAGCAGCAGGTCTTTGGGCAAAAATGCCTAATTTTTGCCAGAGGTAAGAGGAGAATAGCCAGACTGCTTTGAGCTGAAAAGACAGCAATAGTAGCTCAAAGAACCAGTGGTTACAGCATGTTGAACCTTGAAGCAGATGGGCTGCAGCAGCAGAAGACCACACCAGGGGCCTCTCATGTCAGCTAAGACGTGCAAACTCCATCTTGCCTTGTATCAGTGATTCAGGCTGGTGGTGGTCTAATGGTGTGTGTGTGTGTGTGTGTGTGTGTGTGTGTGTGTGTGTGTGTGTGTGTGTTGGGGAGGGGGGCACTTTGGGCTCCTTAGTAAGAACTAACAAGGTGTACCTAAAGAAGTGGCCTGTGGGTGTGCATCAGCTAGTATGGCTGTTTTACAGGACCCCCCACCCCTCATACATGGAAAGCACAAGCAGAAAGAACAATAGCAAGACCCCGGAAAGAACACAGCAGGTCTCAATCACAATAGACACTGATGCACCGATTAGATCAGACATGAAAAGGAGCTGGGTTGAGGGTGGGTGTCAAAGCGGTTTGCAAAGGCTGCAGAAACTGCAGACTAGCTAACAAAACCTAAATAGTTTTTAATATATGATATTTACCAGTGGGATGCATATGAAACCATCATGGATGAGTTACAGACTTTTTAGCCTGCTTGAACTCATGCTGATCATCAACTGTTTACCTTTAAATTCACACAGAGGCACTTACAATCAATATAAGTAAGCAATAAAAATGAGAATGTTTTCCCTTTTTTAAGTATCTCCATATATCTGAAGTATGGTAAATGTATAAACAAGCAATAAAATACAGTATAATTTTTTTTTTAAATTTTACGATGTTGTTCAGTGATCTTCATCCACTGATTAGGATGAATTGACAGTTAAGTGTTACAGGATAGGTTATCACTTAAGGAGCTGTTGGGGTTTATGCATGTAGTAGTTTCCTCTGCTGAGCTCAGGTATCTATTACATCTACTTCCCAACTCTAGCCCTCAGTTTTTAGGAGAGGATTTTTCATTTTCTGTTTAGTTTTTTTCGCTTGTTGTTGTGTTTTCATTTACTGGTAAATTCCTTTTACAGAGAAGTATGCAAAGCCTGTTAAATTAGTTTCATAAATGCAACTCAGGGATTTCAGAGTTTCCCTACATCCAGTTTTATTGTCGAGTATTGAATAAAGACACTTCCCGTTTATTGCCCCTTCCAGACACTATTAAAATAAAGAGACTAGAACGTTGACTTGGCAGAGCCAATGTAAGTTTCTTTAGTGGGAGACAAACAAATATGGGCATAGTGAGCAGCATTTGGAGATTTCATTTTGGCAAAGTGGAGGAAGAGATTTACTGTCACACTGTGCACTGCCTCGTAAAACGTCCGTCTGGAAACACAGGCAGGAGAACAGGAGTGCTTGTAAATTCCCACAGCAGTGCCTGATGGTCACATCCAAACTGCATTGATCAGAAGGGAGAATGATTAAAACATGCATTAAATGAAATAAGATCAGGCTCTGACATTGATTTAAACCTGAAGCCCAGGCCAGACTTTATGGCCACAATCCATAGTCCAGTGCTCCACACATGCTTGTGTGTGTGTGTGAAGTCCATATGCCTCTGTGCTTCCCCTCTCATTAAATAGCAGCCAGTTCAGGAAACGGAGAAAATCAAATTCAACTTCAACATTGTTTTCTGTCAATAAATCTTGCCTTTACTCATACGGCCAAATTTCTATACACAGACTCAGTCTGGCCGCTCAGCTGACGACCGGTCCAATCACACATGCATGCTGATTAGCTGTTTTCAGACAAACTCCCTCTCCTCCTTCCTTCTCCAGCTCAATCTCTCCATCTGGTTGACTGGATAATAAATCATGAGGTTGTATTGTGACGTATGTGACAGGATGTATTAATCTCATAATTAGAGAATGAAAAGGTGGCGCTAAATTTAGTGTGGCCTTTTCTGCCTAACCCTGCCCGCGATCTGGGCATGCTCAATTGCCCAGTTTTCAGCCTTTCTTCAGTCTCCGTTTTTCTTCAGAGCTTTGCTGTGATGCTTTTATTATTTTAAAGTATTAATTCTCTTTTATGATAAGACAGGGGAAAAAAACTTTCTAAATGTCTCAGAAAACATCTGCAGTTGAGAACTTTTTTCTTTTGTTCTTTTTTTTCATTTCCTTGGTAGCTGGAGCTGTAATTATGCTTTATAAAAGCAGGAGTTGGGCGAAGTGATTCCTCTGATTAACTAATCAAATCTACTAGCACAGGTGGCAGAGTGCCTGCACCAGCGCTGTCCTCTTTTTTTTTCTTTTTTTTTTAATATTCCCCAGAAAGCAAACCGTAAATCAAACCACATTCAAATCAGCTGACAGGTTTCTTACCTTAGACAGTGACACACTCAAGTGATTGTCTTGTAATCAAGGATATTAAGATAATGCTTAATTATGATCATTTTCATTTTGAATAAAAAGTGCTTTATACTATGCAATACAGATTATAATTATATGCCACAGAGTGACTGTAAGACCTTTTTTGTTTCAGGTGTTAGCAGTTAGACTTACACTGCATCCACTATCAGCACGAGTAACTCAGCCCGTGCCTTGCCTGTCTGTCAAATTCGAGCAACACTTATAGAGTTGGGCTGGTGGGGTCCCCCAAGACCACTGCTGTCCCCTCAGGGTCTCTGTGAGTGTGTGCCAGTAAGAAACTGAGAGTGAGAGCGCGTGTGTTTGTGTGTTGGGAGGGTTGGGGGCATTAGCCTCTGATTGAGTTTTCAGAGAGCAACGTGGGGTGCGAAAGGCTCGACAATGGTCTAACAGAATTAGTAGCTTGTGATGAATGGTGTGTGAGAGCAGCACTGACAGTTCGCTTTCAGAAATACACACCACCGAGAGCGGGTGCATGGATGTGTATGTGTGCGTACACCTCTATACTTCACCCAGTGGTTCAAGGACTTTTTGTCCATGCACTAAGAGCCATGCATGCCGGAATGAGAAAAGTAGTGATGGACACACACACACACCACACACACACACACACACACACACACACACACACACACACACACACACGCAGAGTCTGTATCTGCATGCGTATGTCCTCTGGTTAAGCCAAGGGTTTGAAATCTGCCCCACAGTCAGGATCAATAATGATTGGTCTATTCAACATGGTGGACACGATGCTCATACGTGCTCACACACTTGCACAAAACTAAACAATGAATAAAAAAATTTCACTGTCCTTGTCAAGCATTTCTGACTGTATAAGATATTGTTGGACCAAAGCTGATACTGAAGCGAAGGCTGATAATACACATGCACAAAGACGGGCAGGCAGGTTCACACCGCACAACACAACACATGCACACACACACACACACACACACAGAGAGAGATGCATAAGAGCAGTGTTTAATAAAAGCCCTGGGATATCGATCACAGTAGATGGATGCTAACTCATATTAAGGGAAGAGAGCCAGGAGTGATAGAGAGGAGAAGAAGAAAAGGGAAAACCTAAACGATGAATAAATGGAAAGAGGATGATGAGGGAGGGATTTTCCTATACAGCTGACAGGGAAGGCATTCAAATATGCGTTATTGTGCCAATTTGCTGGTGTAAGCATGCAATGAGCATCCACTCATACTAACAGTAATATTATCAGTTTAAAAAAAAAAATCACACACATGGTGAAATATCGTTTGTGTTGGACTTGTAACTTGCTGACGACTGTGCTGCCATTCTAATAGGGAATTTAGTGAGCCGTAATGGCCTCTCATGCCATCGTCAGACCTGCCTAGAGAAAGAGAGGGAAAGGAGTGTAACGGTGAGAAGCAGTACTGAGAGCAAGCCGAGAATTCTCTTCTCAATTATGAGTGATCATATTTTCCTCTGCATGGTGCTGAAACTACTTTTGTAGTTTAATGGTCAGCGCTTTGCCTCCTAATGAAGGCTGGAAGTATCAGACTGAGAACAAGAATGAGTATTAAAAAGGTAGATGATCGGAGGGTACGAGCCTGATATTCACTTTGTTTTTGGTTTTTTTTGGTTTTGGTTTTCTTTAGTTTAATTTCTGTGCTTTTCTCGTGCAGTTTCAGTTTTGTTTTGTTTCTCATGCTTTGCCTTTGATTTTTCATAATCCTTTTTTTGTTGTTTGCTTCTTTTCTCTCGCTTTTTCTTTCTTCCATTACTTCTGCTCCAGCTTACCTGGATGATGAGGATGATGAGGATCCATTTGGAGACTATGTGATCAGTAAGTCACATCTGACTGTAGCCTCTGTAATTATTGAGCCCATTTTAGATCCCCGTGTGTGTGTGTGTGTGTGTGTGTGTGTCTGTGTGTGTGCGTGTGTGTGTGTGTGTGTGTGTGTGTGTGTGTGTGTGTGTGTGTGTGTGTGTGTGTGTGTGTGTGTGTGTGTGTGTGTTTAAGTGATGTGCTGGTGTATTTAATTGACAGTATTATACATTACTTGCTGTGTCTGGGCACTGCACCCAGTGTAATCCTTCTGTCTTCTAACTTGGCTACAGCTGTGAAAGTACAGCATTATTTTCTATTCATGCTTTAAATCAAGACTTGACATTTTCATCACTCCATCATTAGACAGTGTCAGGATGTTGGGTAGAAAAGGGAACAGTAAAATAATTGGTTTCCGTACATTACTCTTGTGTTTCATCTGATACAAGGCAAAGCCACTGTTCTTCACATGCCTCATCTACATTTACGAGCGCCTCTCATTATGATCTTCTGTTCATTAGCACACGTCCAACTGGTTAATCTCTTTGCACTTGATCAGAGAAAATTTCCCAGAGGGTCCAGTTTTTTTTCTCCTCCTCCGCTATTGGAAAGTCAGCCATATTTACTCCTGATTCAGAGATTGTTTGTCTCTATAAGCGTGGGTTAGTGTTAATGCTTGTGTTATTGGGCCACAGAGTTTTCATCTGTTTTCATTAGTAAGAAGTGGTAGAAGAGAGTAAGAGCAGAGCGTGTATTAGAAAAGAAAAATAAACATTTTTTTTATGTTACAGGTTGAAGGTTATTTTTTTATTTAATACCATTAAGGTTTATTTAAGCATATTTTTCTTAAGTTCACAACCTTGAAGAGAATACAAAGGTATTCATTCACATGGCGACAAAAGCGTGAGGAGATGTTGGAGCACAGATTATCTAAATCGGATCATGCAAAGGTTTAGCTTCTTGGCACATTCTGACCTACACTTTTATAGTTAAAATATAACGGAGAGCTGCAACACTGAGAATTTCAGCTTAAAAATTGCGGTTTTATAAATTCATGGAGTTTGCTTTTCTGGCTGAGTTAAAATTCTTGTAATTTTTTTTTTTTAACCTTTGATATTTGCTGATGATAATTTCCCTCAATGCCTTATTTTATTACTTTCTGTCCATGGTAGCAAGTCAGAAATAACCTGTTTGCTTTGTGCAGTGTTCTGTGGTGAATAAATAGCATGACTTCTTTGGAAATTAAAATCTCGAAAAACTGTATATTGCATTTACCATATAGCTCACAAGATATACAGTAGGTGGGAATGCCAACATCTTTATTGTGTTCGAATGGGTAACAATTAAAAATAACCATATCAAGTCAGCATTTAGGTAAATGAAAAAAGAGATAAGAAAAATTCCCTCTAAATCACCAGTTCCTCCCTGATACTAATATAGAACATACAGTAATGTCATCAGCCAAAGCCTGACAACTGCACAAATCAAAAACTCTCATTCTCCTACTACCAGTTCTGCAATTATTAAAGCAGTATTTCATTTTGGTATATTTCAACTTTTCAACTCTTCAGTAGCACCACGGGCTTTAAATATTGTTTAAAGCCTGTGCAATATTTTTTTAATTAAAAGAATTAAAATAAAAAAATCAGTCATAATGTATTTTCTGGTTTAAATTAATTTCACTTCAGCGACACGCCGTACAAGTATATATACTTAGTCATGTAAAGTAGCCAACTGTCTTCATGCAGATCTTTGAAAATGGCAGCCCCACAAAGGTTCACAATGTGAAACCAATAACTGACAAACTGTCTGCTGGGTGAATCAGTCACACAGATGTCAGGAGTCCAAAGAATGATATACAGCCCCAGCAGTGACTGTAGAGGACAACATGTTGCACCATCATTAATCTTTTCAATAGGTATATTGGCAATACCTGCAATGTTCAGGATACGTAGGTGTGCAAGTGCATACAATTGTCAATCCTTTTGATATTTCCTCTTCACATTCCCCACATGGTACATGTCAGACTAACATCCAAGACTGAAGGTGTCCCAGTAGAATTATTCTGATTTGATAATAGTTGTTGTGCATTTGTTAATGTTCTGTCTAATGTGTGTATAGTTCCAGAGTGGCTACATGGCTTTTGTTTGGGTGATGACAGTGAGTGAGATACTCTTGGCTTTATACATTTATACATTATTAAATCAATAATAGAGTTTTTCTTTAATGACACATATAAAATGTCACACTGGCCAACTGTACTCGGCACTCTTTCATCTCACAGACTGATTTGTTGGCTAGTATATGTGGGTTGTAACAGCAGTCACGCTGTGCAAATATAATCCTGCGTTTCTGACACTGCCTCAGTTTTGCTGCAGGCTCCCTTTAGTCGCCAAAGTTCCAAATATTTCTCGCAGTGCGATCTAGGATTGCTGTTCTGGATCAATGATCCCAGAGCTGACCACGTTGCTTTCACGACTGCCAACTTTCTTCTCGGATGGCATCATGCAGTTTCAAAAGGCCTTCCAGTGTTGTTCAAATAGTGTGGCATCAGTAACTCGTGATGACATAAAATTCATAAAAACTTAGTTCAGTCTATAGACACTTTAGTTGGAAAAATACCAGAAAGCTAGCAGTTTGGCACACAAACAGAAACGAACAGCATCAAATCAAATTGAACTGCCATACAGTAATAAAAAGAAAAAGTATCCATTCACAAAAGAGAACAACATTTACTAGTGTGCTTTTGAAGCTTGATTCTACTCTCAGACATCACTGAATCGTGTAACTATTTTGTTTGTTGAATATTTGCATAATACATGAGGCTCTGAGGAGAATGGAGCACTAGAAAGGCACAAAAAAAATGCCACAGCTCCGTTTAGTCTTGTGATTAAGACAATATGAAGAATGACCTTACCTAACCAAACTGTATATGTGTAACTAATTTAAGGGTAAAATTTACAGCTTGACAATCAGTCTTTGTAAGAGGAAAGTACCCCCTCCTTCAATTCTTAGGTTTTATGTATCTGGGCATAATAACAAATATGTGATTCTTACCAGGTCTTAAAATTAGGTAAATACAACCTAATTATACCAGCACATTACAAATTACAATTAATAATTGTTTAAAAAAAAAATCTAAGTCAAATTGCAGAAGCAGGGTGTGAAAAACTAAGTACACCCCATGATTCAGTAGCTTGTAAAACCACTTTTAGCAGCAATAACTTGAAGTTCTGGACTTGTGTGATATTGTGCGTGATTGTTGTGGAAGAATTTTAGTCCACTTTTCTTTACAGCATTGCTTCAGTTCATTGAGCTTTGTGGGTATTCAGTTTTCTGCTTAATGTCCCACCCCAGCATTTCAATCAGTTTGAGGTCTGGACTGTGACTGGGACATTGCAGCACCTTGATTCTTTTCTTTTCTTTTTCAGCCATTCTGTTGTAGATTTGCTGCTGTTCTTGGGATCAATGTCCTGTTACGTGACTCAATTTGGGCCAAAGATTTGGCTGTCGGACAGATGGCCTCACATTTAACTCAAAAATACTTTTTTATACAGATGTGTTCACGGTTGACTCAATGACTGCAAAGTGCCTAGGTTCTGGGGCAGCAAATCATCACCCCTCCACTGCTGGTATGAGGTGTTTGTGCTGATATGCTGTGTTTGGTTTGCTCCAAACATGGCGGTGTGCAGAATGGCCAGACATCTCCACTTTGGTCTCGTATATCCAAAGGACGGTGTTCCAGAAGTCTTGTGGTTTGTTCAGATGTTACTAAGCCGTGTTGCCATGTTCTTTTTAGAGAGAAGAGGCTTTCTCTGAGCAACCCTTCCAAACAAGCCATTCTTGTTCAGTCTTTTTTAAGTGAACTGTTATTAACTTTAACATTTAACATGCCAGCTGATGCTTGTAGCATCAGAGGTTCACTCTTGGGTTTTTTTCCAATTCCTCTGATCCGTAAAACCTTAGAACTGAAAGAGCGTGCACTTTCTTTTTACTATGACTGCATTTGAGGATGCTTAAGATCTAAATGCATCACAGCCTCACTTTTATTGACTTGTCAACATCACCAGTGGTGGAAAGATGCTGACGTATATGAAGACAAGAAGTTTGCATGTGTTTTGCATGACAACAGCAGGATGAGAAAGTTAACAGACTGGAGACTGCTGACAGATCGTAAACTGCATTTATTGTTTGGAAGTTAGCAGACACAGTGTCCTGATGAAAAACCTTGTGGGACAAGTAGTTAAAAAAAGTACAAGCTGTAGAGGGCAATTTTTATGAGTGAAATCGGAGTGAATAAGAAGGGAAGCTGCGGGAGACCAGATACCATTCAGAGGTTTTTCCTCTGTCATTTTTAAAATGAACAGTCCCGGCAGCTGTCGCTTTATTGTTCCAGGATACAAATAAAAAAGAAATGAGAATCAGTATTATCATTAACAGAATGGAATCAACAGTGCAGCTAATAAACCTTCGTATTCCCTTTTCTACATATTTAAAAATAGAACACATGTTTGAGCGGTGAAAAAACTATGCTACTATGTGCTGCAGTGTTAGCATTTCTACTTTCTCTAATTCAACACGTAGCAGCTGCGCTTGGCATTCAGCACTTCCTCCTCCAACAGAGTGATTATGACAGGCTGATTGGTGTTTTGTGTTCTTGGGGATGAGAAGATCAATGCGGGGCTGATAGCGAGGGCTGGGCATGGAGCGGAGAGAAAGGATAAGAGAAAATGGGGATGAGGCCTTGTCGCTCTCAAGTAGAAAACAGGGATCAAGAGATTTTAGGGGAGGAGAGGATGGAGTTAAAAACAGACGCTAGAAAGGGGTTAGAGCAGGGAATTTGAGGAAGATTCTAGTGGATTGCAGGAGAGGATGTGGTGAGTGATGGATAAAGAAAGAAGGGAGATTTGTAGGAGGAGCAATTGAGAGTAAGATCCAGATTTAACAGTACAGTAGAAGAGATGGCTGAGGATTAACATTCTGTGACTGTCTGCAAGTGTTGGGATAATCTCTGATGTCCTGCAGTGCACTGTGGGAGGCCCACCATTGCTATGGGGGTTGAGGCCTACCACCAGGGCTGTCACACTGTGTGCATGTGTGTGAGTCCTCGTATGTGATGCTCAGTCTAGGTGTGGCAGGTGGAATAAGGTGCTGATTCCAGCCCCCCACCATGCTGCCCTCTAAGCAGCTTGATGGATATGAGCTACGGGTTGCATGAGCTTGACGCGTTTTTCTCCAGTGCCAGGATAGCCCAGTTAGCTTATCTCAAACACTTCACTTTACATTTTTTGATTTAAAAGGGGGAAAATCTGCAATCTTGCACAGCAAATGCACACGTTTTCTTTCTGTATGTAGTGTGAGGGCGTGAGTAGATAGCTCCTTACAGAGTTTTAATCCATATTGATTCGTGCTTCATGCTGTCTCACCGAATGGAGCACAGCACCGCGGGGCATCACACAGCATGGCGAGGCATGCAATGGCGTTACCTTGCAAGTCTTTGCTGGCCAGTGTTTGTTTATGTGTGAAACAGAAAGAGTGAGAGATTACCTGATAAACAGGCAGGTACAGTCTCATAGCAGAGTGCAACATTCTCAATAAGCGACAGCACACAGGCACCCACCTATAGAACATTGTTGTTAGATTGAGATTAAAGAGATGCTCTTGCTATTGATGATCACTGTCGATGACTGTTCACACAAACAGACTTGAAGTAGCAGGCTCCTCTTATGAGCTTGAAGCTTGTGGGGGTGTTAGGCATTACAGTAGCAAATTTAGGTAATTATCTCTGATTGGACAGTTATTTTCTCTCATTGCCACTAGTGCTGTAGTGGTAAAATAAAGTGTGAATAAACCCTACCATACCTCAGATACACTAGCCAACAAGCAACACTATGATAAAAAGATGGGCCTGTCAGTCATTTCTCAAATATCACATCTAGCACAATTATAAGAATTAATTTGCTGAAACACAAGACATGGAACACCCCATGTCATGAATGTGTTGCATTTCAGGATTGTGCATTGATAAATCTAAACACTCTGCTCAGTTATTGTATGGATACCAGACAGAGAAACAGGCCCTGATTAAAACTGCCCTGCTCAGCAGAAAAAAAAAAAGTAGGCAGTAGTAATGTCAATATTTCTGTTAAAACCATTTCTTCTCCACTCAATACTTGCTTTAATAGGTTGGCTTTGTTTCGCAGAGAGTCAAATGGGAGAAAGGAGAAGAGATGAATAAATCTATATTAGAGTCTCTAACCTCTGATTGTGCAAGTCCTCTTTGTTTTGCCACTTAATACTCAGCGCTGGCTAATCATCAGACAAGTATCTGACTTTATCTTCCATCTCTATAAACAAGCATGGAGACAGCCTGGTATCTCAGCTGGTCCCAAATCTTCCTTTTTGAACCTTTTCCATGGCAAAGCCAAGTATCAGTTGTACAGGCAGTCAGGCGAAAGCCCAGAGAACAGAGAAATATGACTATTTGGATTTTTATCAGCTACCATTTTCATAATGTCTTGACTTTGCAAAAAGTGCACGAGACACATTCAGCCTGTCTTCATCCCTCTCTTTTCTCCATGTTGTCAGACTGGAAGCTTTGTCCATTTCATGCAGGGGTATGTCCGCCCTACCGGTTGCAATCAATAGTGCACCACGGTCACATTTGTACGTAATCAATGGGTCACTCTAGACTACCCCATCTATTGTCCCCAGTGGTACGTTTGCAAAGTCATAACTATCTATTTTAGGAGAGACAACAGCCAGTTGTTGATAACACTTACAGTATCCTACATAAGCTTATATTAGAGATCAGTTGCAGAGGGATGTTTTTAAAAAAAACTGGTACGAATTAAAACACTGTAAACTCTATATTTATGCGTGCGCATTTACATAAAATACAATCAATAGTATCAATCAAACAATCAAACAATCAATCAGTAGTAACAACCACTCTCATGAAAGTCATCTCCCCAAATAGCAACCATCAGCAAGCAAAGCCGGCAGATCTGCTTTAAATTAAAACAAACAGTGGCTTTGTATCTATTTCAGCACCATTTTGCTGGATTACTACATCACTAAAATGCTGTTGTTGGTTGACAGCATACGCTAGGGATTAAGAGAGAGGCAGTCCAAATCCTGTTCAAACCTTCCTGCCATTATACTTCCACACTGGCACTCCTCATTGCACAGAAACTGTAGAAAACCGTTAGAGGGTTTTCTTAACACAGTCATTTAAATGTAAAAGCTATCATCTGAAGAGTGTTTTAAGGTGTTAAATCTAAAGTTTGTGATACAAATCGTTCTTCTTGCGCTAATTCAGAACTGTAGATCTGTTGTGGCTATGGGTCAACAGGATTTGACAGCAGTGGCTTTTAATTAAAATGTTAAGTGATGATAAACATCTTTAAAAGATGTGATAAAATTATTTAATCACCAATTAACAGTAGATCTTTGCCATTTAGAGAACCACGTAATGCTAGGATAAGAAGGACCAACTTATTCTCATTACCAGATACTGTCAAAGCTGCTGGTGTCTGAGAGAGGCACACACAAGGTGTCCTTTGGCATAAGTGGGTAACAGCAACGATGAGATAAGTCTTACTCCCAACTTGTCACATATAGATCCTTGTTCTAGATCCCTTAGTATCATATATTTAAGAACATTGGATACCCTTGTTCAAGACATTCACCCGATATGCGAAAGATCCCTGGTTTGAAACCGGGAGGAGGCCCAAATCCCTGGGAGGGTTTCGTCAATAAGGGCATACAGTGTGGCGACCTCTTGTGAATAAGGCAGCCGAAAGAAGCTTGGGATACCCTTAACCTCTTATGGCTGTGACATATGTGTAAAAGCAAGAACCACCCTGTCTTACAGTGATGCTGAAAAAATAGTTCATGTTGTCTTCATTGGCTCTCTGTTAAATCCAGAATTTAAAATTCTTCTCCTCACATGCAAGGCCTTGAATAATCAGGCCCCATTTTATCTTAAAGACCTCATAGTACCATATCACCCCAACAGAGCACTTTCAGGCTGCTGGCTTACTTGTGGTTCCTAGGATACTCAAGAGTAGAATGGGAGGCAGAGCCTTCAGCTTTCAGGCCCCTCTTGTGTGGAACCAGCTCCCAGTTTGGATTGAGGAGACAGACACCCTCACTATTTGTAATATTAGGCTTACAACTTTCCTTTTTGATAAAGGTTATAGTTAGGTCTGGATCAGGTGACCCTGAACCCTCCATTAGTTTTGCTGCAATAGGCCTAGGCTGCTGAGAGCTTCTTTTCACTCTGTGTTTAAACACCACTCTGCATTTAATCATTAGTTATTATTAATCTCTGGCTCTCTTCCAGTGTGCTTTTGTCGTGTCTCCCTCCCCTCACCCCCCAACTGGTCGCAGGGGATGGCTGCCCCTTGCTGAGCCTGGTTCTGCCAGAAGTTACCTCCTGTTAGAAGGAAGTTTTCTCCTTCCCACTGTCACCAAGTGCTTTCTCATAAGGGATCGTCTAATTGTTGGGGTTTTGTCTGTATTATTGTAGGGCCTTTACCTTATAATATAAACCGCCTTGAGGCAACTGTTGTTGTGACTGGTTGCTATATAGTGAAAATTTAATTGAATTACCAATCGGAAGGTTGGTGGATCAAACCCCTGCTCCTCCAGTCCAAATGTCAAAGTCCTTGGGCAAGATACTGAACCCCAAGTTGCCTCCAATGCATCAGTGTATGTGTGTGTGTGTGTGTGTGTGTGCGCGCGTGCGAATATTAGACAAAAAGTGCTGAATGACTGGGTGAGTGAGACTTGTAGCAGAAAGTGCTTTGCGTGCTCATCTTGAATAGGAAGGCACTATATCAGTACCAGTGCAATTGCCATGTTTTTTTCCCCAAAGCATGTTTTCCTAAACCTAACCACATCATATTAAAGCAACCAACATCACTGAGGCAAAAAATAGGTAAAATACTGGGGTAAATTAGGTTATAAGAATTGCAATATAATAATGTACACCTAAAACAAGCAGCCATAGAAAAAAACTATAAAGTTAATAAAATCTTAGGTTAACATATCGCCCAACACCAGTCAGATCTAATTGTATTGACACATTACATATTCAGCTGCAGTCACTGAGTAACTTTCACTGCACACCTTGGCAACTAAAAGACTAAATCGGAATCATCCAAACTGATCAATATTATTATGCTCCTGTCACCCCTGGGTGTAATTAATGCAACACAGCCCTCAGACCCTATTAAAAATGAATTGACTAATTGCAGATCGGTGGAGCGCTATTGCCTCTATGTTTCTATCCAAAGACAATAGAGACATGACATTGCAAGTGTAAGTATAACACAAAGGGCACAAAGCATTGAGAAAATTCCACATCTTTATCTATTCAGTGTAAACCAGTTTTCACTCTCAAGTCCTTTTGTATCTTGTCTCAAGCCTCTGTATTGATTTCTCTTACTTTTGATTCTGGGCCCCATCTCATTCTCCTTTTTATTCTTCAATTTCTCAAGCCTTTCAGCATTGTGAATTTCCTCATCAGTGTAGCTGACATGAGGTGCTGGGATCACTCCAGTTGCACCACTTATTTGTCCGTTGCCACAAGATGTTTCCATCACCTCTCCAGTGTTCCCTTTTTTTTTCTTGTTACCATATTCTATTCTTTTTTGTTTGTTTGTTTGTTTTCCTTTCTCCAAAATAACTTCCCCTCAGTCTTGAACTATTCATTCTCACAGTGTGTGTGTTTGTGTGAGCTCTTGCGAGCCGTGAGGAGGCAGGAAAGCTATATCTGGCCCTATCAGAGTGAAAATGTCAAGAAGTGTGCAAAAGAAAGACCCATGCGCCTTTGCTCTGTAGATTCACCTGATCTTTGAGCCCTTTGCTCTGCCAGTATTTCAGTATGGGTTTTTTTGTGCGTGTGTGCGCGCCTGTTAGTACCTCAATCACTGTTTTTATTTTGTTTGTTTGTGCTTAAGTTTGCGTAGGCATGCACGTCTGCTAGTGTGAATAAAGACAAGTGTTTGACTTTTTTAACAGATCTCATTTCTGCCTTTCTACTCCGGCTCCCTTTTAATGTTTTTGTTCCCCCATTTTTCAGTTCTTCAGACATTTTCAGATTGTTTCTTTTTTCCTTCTTACCAAACTAAAACTCATCATAAAGGGATCCCTTGGCCTTCTGAGGCCAAATATAGCAAGCAGTATCTCTCATTTGCTTTTTTTTAATACATTTCTTTTTCTTTATTTCTTAAGTGTGTTTTGTACTCTTTTACCTTAGTTGGACAAAGTTGGAGTTCAAGTTAAAAACAAGATCGGCGTGTTTGTAATAGCAGCCATGTTGGAGTGGCTTTTGCAGTATTTTCAGTTGTTGCAACACAGTCTGTACACACATGAACAAACATGATCAAAACATAGAACATATACATGCACAGAGCCACATATAGACAACATTAACAATCAGGCCTGAGCATACTTGACTCTGTATGTTAAGGACCCATCCAAAGATCACTGGTGAAAAATGAGAGGTATAAAATGTGACAGATTACTCACACTTTCCAGTACACCCACACACACACACACACTCACACACTCACCTCTTCCCATTTCTCTCTTTGTCTCTGTCATGTGGCTCAAAACAAAATCCTATTTTGCGTTCTCAGGCCCACACATTAACACTGTGACACAGTGAGATGCACGTTATGAGTCTAACTAGCTCTGTAGCGGTGTCACATCGCCAAGTCCCCACCTAATCAGGCCACTTGCACACACACACACACACATTCACATGCACACACTTTGCGGAGGCCATGTGTTGGGACGGTGATAGAGGGTTGGCAGTTGGCAGACAGACAGCAGACGCTGTTCTTCGACATCAAACGTCTCAGAGCAGAATCTCACTTTCATGCCTACTCGCGCTCTCTCTCTCGCTCTCGTCCTCTCTCTGCGATACGCACACACAATCATGAACGCACACTCGCAAACACAACAACACACATTTCCTCTGATCTTGCTGCCAAAACTCAAAGACTTGGAAGGTCTAATACACATACATGAGCAGGTGCACACACACACGCACACAGACATATACCCGAGTACTAAAACTCTTGAATTAAATTTCGTCATCCAGTGTTGAAACCTGAGAGACATGAGTACAAGTTACATGTGTGGCTGGAAAATTATTCTTTTTTTTTTCATTTTAAAACTTAATCCAATCAGCCATTGTGGTTTTATTTATAGTAAAAACATTAGCACAAGCATGTAGCAGGCATATATGCTTGCTATATGCTTTCATAGAAACTCTCATTCTGCATACAGATGGGTAACAAAAATAAATAAGAATTTTAGATGCACCCTTACAAGGCAATATCAGTTTGGTACAGTTGAAACTAATGCTGTACTTTGTAGTGGTTTGGTCAAACAAGGTGTAGTAAACGTTTGGAGCCATTTTTACACGTGAACATTGAGCAGCGTCCAAAGTTGCCCTTCCTAACATGAGATTCTGCATATCAGACGTGTTCTTGCTTTTGGAAAAAGGTGGTTTGGTTTAGGCAGAGGGTGGATACTGGGTAGACAGTGCAGGAGCTGGCAGATTAAAGATTTTTACAATTTGCATTCTCACCTAGAGGCCCAGAAAAGTTTAGGGATGCAGTTCATGTGTGAAAATGACTTATGACTGTACCCCTCATGGGTCAAATATTGACTGACCTGTCAGTCTATATATCTGTGTTTATTAATCTCGCTTTGACAGTAACAAGTTAGTGTGACCAGGATCAAGGCAAAAAGCAACAATGTTTTCCTTGATCCTGATCAAGCCAACAAAATTTCAGGGCCCATGACCTTTGAGGCCCTTCAGAGGACGCTGTCGGTGAGAAAACATCATGAAAGAATTAAGAATAGAGTTAATACCTTGATTAAACCTTTGCTTAGCTCCACTGAATAATTCAAAGGCCTCTCTTATTCATGATGGATGAATGGTAACAGACAGTGATAGAGAGTGAACTCAACAGACAAGATGGAGAGGTACCACGTAGATATGATTGATAAGATGAAAAATGATTCATCGACTCATCTTGACCCAGCGAGAGCTGCAAATGGAGCCATGGGTGGCAAGCTAGTGAAGGAGACACTGACTTCTTGCGTCTTTAGAAAGTTTGAAAGAGGACTTCTGAAATAAATCAGAGAGGAAGTGAGCAAGCCTGTGCACAATGGCTTTCTGTGTATTGAGATTTACAATATCTGTGTCATCACATGGGAGCGAGCTTTAGCCATTTGTGTACACACACGCACACACACTGACACACTCTGGCGCAAGCATGTGTGTGTGTAACCACCCACAGATCCATTTTACACACATACAACCTGCCTTTACCTTGACAGCAGGCCGACTTAAGACACAGTATTGATTCAAGGAGTAGCTGCGCTCTGCTTCTGTGAGTGTGGTATTAGGGGGGGGATTCGATGAATGGGCCATATTTATTCTGCACTGTTTGTGTGCTTGTATTCAAGCACATGCGCGCATGTTTGTAACCAGCTTCTCCTCTAGAGAAAGTTGGTCGGCCCCTCTGCCCTTCAAAGTCATTTGGAATTCATCTGCGAGCCTGACCCTGACAGCTGTTTGTTTTTCCTCTCCAGAGAGAGAGGAAGAGGAATGGAGGGATGGCAATGGGGGTGTGGTTAATGAGTGAGAAAGTGATAGAGATTGGGGAGGACAGAAGAAGAATGGAAGTGAGACTTGGGTGAAAACTTGGGGGGAAGTGGCAGAGGACTGTTTCTATTCTTCCTTAGCAAGCTCAGTGCTGTTTGGTTTGTTGAGCATTTGAGACACACAGGACAATAAGTGGTGCTCTGAACGACTTCCATTAGTATCCCTCGTAGACCACTAGTTTGAATGTGTTGAATCTGTATAGCAGCATGAATACAAAGCAGGGGAAAGGCAGCTGAGAGAAAAGGACAGAAGAGTCTCTAAGCAATCCTTGAGTGTAAATATAGGTTTTTCATATAAAAAAAAAAGAAAAAGAAAAGACAAAAAAAGGAAAAGGGTGGGTACTGAATTAGTGTGTCATCTGGGATCAGTAAAATAAAAAATTAAACCCTTTCTGGCTGAGTATGATGAAGAAGAAGTCCAGTGGGATGTAGTGGTTTTGTGTTTTGTCTGTGCTGGATGTGGGGTAAGCAGACACGTCAATGAGTGCAGAGAAGGAAGGAGGGGAGAAGGATGTTGGGAGAAAGCAGTGAAGAAGAATGGTTTGGAGAGGGGAAGAGTAAGGCCACGGTTGTCAAAGGTGAAAGGAAAGCGAACTGCAAAACGAGGAGACTCGTGATTCGATAAATGGGCAGAGTGGAGCAATGGCAAGTGAGAGGTGCTCTCCTATTTTTATATCTCACCTTGTGGGAGCCCCTGTTCGCTTGATCTATCCATCATAATGACAGAAACCCCCAAACTCACCTGTTTCGTCTCCACCTCCACCCCCACCCCTCATTTTTTCCTCTTTCTCTCTGTTCTGCGCCTCTCTGTTTTTCTGCAGATTTTATTGTTGATTCAAGGCTACCTACTGTAAATGAATTAATAGGCTGTATATTGAAGCCTCTCACACAGAAATTGCTTATTGACTAACAATAACTATTTTAAGCATGCACAGCTGACTCTGACAATGAGCTCATGCACACACAGTGTGTATGAGGCTTATTCTTCCTTGTACAAGCTTTGTGGTCTTCCTTACATTGCCACAAGCAATTCATATGATCATAGCTTGTGTTTATTGATCCATGAGGCTTGGGTATTGTAATCTCTTCAGTCTGCCCAGTAAAGAGCCAATATAGGACATACATACACACACACACACACACACACACACACACACACACACACACACATGTTCCAGTAGAAAAATGCATGGATGCTTTCTGGAATATGATGTTTGTTTATGGATGGATAACACGACTTTTTATTGAGCCCAGAATTTGAGAATTTATGTGCATTTTTCACTCCACATATAGAGTTACACATAAGCTTTGTATTTGTTTGTACTGGACTGTTTAGTTAACCATGAAAGGTTTGCTGTAGTACTACCTGTATTCGCTGTTGGAGTTTGATTAAATTCCTCGTGGAGGGATTCATCATCTTTAGCAGGCAGAAAAGAAAAAATTACAAGGCCATCAATCCTTATGTTTGGTCTAGCTCTCACATCTCCCTTTGTGTATTTTGCCTTCTCTATTCATTGGATACAGACTTTGATTTATTTATTTTTTTTACCCACTACTTCTCATACCCACCCTGTTTGGGATGCTAGGAGGTCATTTGTCTCTATGTTAGAGCTGTCCTGTCTTCCTCCCTTGTTCTGTCTGGATCCTACAAGTTCTTGTAACTCCTCATCCAGATGTACTTGATATATGAGCAGGGTTTTCTGTTTCATCTTTTTATGTGCTTTTTGTCTTTTTTTTTGCATTAATGTATGGCCTTGTATAAATATTTTAGACCCTTGAACTATTTATAAAGCATTGCATCTGTTTGGTCCAGAATTTATTCTGCACGTCATGACCACAAATGCACAGCCAGACTAATAGAAGAAGAAGAAGAACATAGCATGCCACTTTGTTTAAAATAAATTGACAAACAGAAACTACTTAAAAGCATCCTCATAATGGCCCTGTCTGACTCCATTCATCCGTCCGTTGTTATTTTGATCATGGTGCTGTATGTTTATATCAGGAGAAAATTGTCACGCTGAGCTTGTTTTTTAAGGAAAAGTTCTTGAATGGACTCGAGTGCGAGGAAGCAGATAGGTAGTTTGCAAGAAAAAATTGCAAGAAAAATAAGAAAAAGGGAAGCTGAATAAAGAAAGCCCAGCTGGGTAAAGTAATAGAAGTCCAAAAAGATGACAGGAAAAGCAAAGTCATGAGACACGAGGGAAGATGCAGGACAAGAGGCTGCTAACTTGAGAAAGTGGCTGTTAAAATATTCAGAGTGGTAATAAGGCATTGGTAAGCCAAATTAAACAGTAATGAGGCCCGAAAAAGAAATAAAAAAGACTGGAAGTAAAAACAGCAAGCCATGCCAGGACATAACCTTCAAAATACAATGGGAAATCACAGAAAGAGGACATGAAACATACTGACAAACTGAGAAAACACAGTGAGAGGGGCACAGGAAAGGAAAGATGACTAAAATGCAAGAAGAAAAACAAAAGGAAATCCAAGGACACTGCAAGCCTTGACAGATATTCCAATCCATCTCAAGGAAACCAGTCATTTATCACAGTCTGTGCAATCAACAAGCCAAAGCTGGTGTGTTATAGTAATGGTTGTGAAATGAAGAAAAGTTGGTGGTCATTAGTTTATTTTAAGCAGCTACTCACTATTAAGGCAGCTCTACCTGTTTGCCAGTCACAGAGAAAGAGGCTGGATTGATGCTTCCTGAGAGAAATGTTGTCTTACAAGCTGAAGTCAGAGTGAGAACAGCGCCAACAGTAATCGAATTGTGGATGATGAAAAATAAAGGTAGACTTTATGGAAAGCAAGGAGACACCCAAACCCACTTGTGTTGTGGTGAGTTGCAGTACAGACAGTGAATGGTTTAATACAACAACCTTTTATATCTGACAGCAAACACAGTTCAGTCAGATATACCCTTCTTCATTAATACCTTACATGTTCAGATGAGTTCAGCTGAACTAGCTTTTGGCTAGACCTAATTGATAGTTAACTACTTAAACTGCCCTGATAATTTCATTTTTCAGCCACTACTTTTATGCTACTGCTTTTTTCCATTAAGCTTAATGACCAATTTTACCCATGTACTCATTATATTTACCTAAAATAATTGGCTTGTACTGTCAGCAATTTAACTGTTTGCCTTTAATTTTAGCTCATACCAATAAAATATCATTTAATTCATCATTTTGGCTATCTACTGTATTTCATCATTTTACTTGATATTTTAAACGAAGGATTGCACTGGTTAATTCTTACTGTTAGCTAAGGATTTTAACTTTCAGCCTCACTTTTAGCACTCACTTTGACCATTACATTAATTTATTTTCTGCTGCCAATCCATTACTTTTAGATACCTGCTAAGTTTTTGCTCAAACTTTTTCAAGTCCACTCTATTGAGTAAATTGAAATAAATTGTAATACTTTCGCTAGTAGCTAGTTTTTCCATGTACCCACAAGAATCACCAAGTAATACCCAGAGCAACAGATGGACAGCAGATATGCTGATGTCGCCAGTGCAGTTCCAGCCAGAACACCTGCCAACCAAATCATCTTATTACACCAGTCACACTGTTGATACCTATATGCAAATATAGACATACATAGATTTTGTGAAAGAGCTGCAAAAATGTTAAGCAACACAACGAAATGGGCATTAATAACTGCTTTAAAAGTTTTTTGGGGCAGTGCTTTGAATAATACAAGTACCGAAAATCTTTAAATACATTTTATTTTTCCATGTTTTCAATAAATAATGCTTGGCTTTCACTGGGACCATACCCAGAATGCTAGGGCTAAGTCAAAGGGTCATTCACAGATGTAGTCATTTCAAAAAATAGACATATTTTTCATTTGGCCTTGCCAACAAGTTTCTGTTGTTTTTATCTCAATTAAGACAAAGCAGCTATATTTGATTTTGTAATATTAGATCAAATATATTTCAACATTTTGTTCTTAGGTTTATTTTTAGGTCCAGTAACTATATTATGATCTGTGAGGTCAATAAACCTGCCAACCCAATCACTCGGGTTTTTTTTTTTTTTTGTTTATGTATGGGTGTGTTTCATTGACATGCTTGTGACAACTTTGAGTAATTTTCAAGATGTAAAGGTCAAAATGCAAGGTTTCCCACTGAGAAGAGCGCTGTGGAACCAGAACGGCTCTCCACACTTCCAGCTGTGAGGTGATAACCTTCTCTCACTTTACCAAATCCCTTCTTTTGGCATCTCATGAAACACAACCCATTTGTGTGCGTCGGCAAGTGAAGCAGTCAAATTCGCATGGAGATGAAGGCCATTTCATGTAGTTGTGCTTGAATGTGTGTCAGTGTGTCTGTGGTATGGGGTTTAAGTTTGTGTGCGCTAGGGAAAAAAAATAGAGAAAGCGCTCAACCTCCCCTCACCCCCTAAAAAAAATCCACTGAAAATCCCCTCTTTTGCTTTTTAAATCAGGTTTTACAACCATCCTCCACTGCACTGTCCAGCCATCCATCCAATAAAATTCCAGATTTAAGTGATTTCAGTGGATTACAGAAAAGGTATTATGCCACTATCACTTGCTTGGAACATGCAGCTATACCAGCTTGGCGCTTCCTGTTAACATATACATACCAGTGTTGTTTTTGCCATACTGAGCAAAGGATTTCTGTCTGTTGTTGTCACATCAGCTCGAGTATAATGCATGTGCATCTTGCTTTGCCTTCCATTGTAGTTAAATTCAACAGTGTGGAAAGCCACCAAAAGTCACTATTGGGAAGGAAAACATCTGCTAAATGGTCACATCTCACTCTCAGAGCCATAGCTGAACCAGGATTTACCTGGTGTGTGCTTCAAGCACGCGCCTGGGTGTATATGTGTGCCACCGCTCCATGTACTTGTGTGTTTGGCAGTGCAGAAACCCTGGCTAACCCCCTTTGCGCTTCCCAATGTCCCGTCTCTGAAGAGCTATGACCATTAAGCAGCTGTTCACTTCTAAAGCCACAGAAAAAAATGAGAGAGCTGCGAGAATGCAAATGAGTCTCAGTATGCGCCAAAACCTCTCCAGAGGGACGCACTGTTAGGTCACAGACACACATACAGTACAGCGTATGTGCTGGCGCATGCACGGACACACTCACATGCTATGCACTCACATGTAGCTAAGTTAGACTGCCTATTATGTAGTGCAAGGATTCTCTTGAGTATCAAATGATCTTGCTGTAACTACATTTCTCTTAGAATTGGATAGCAGAGACATTACAGTCCAATACATCTGATTAAACAGACTCCAGGTACTGACTTCTTCGGGTGTAACTACCTGTCTCAAACAATACTTTCCTATTTGTGTTACGGTTTGATATAGTGCCTCTCTTTCGCACGGTAATTGTTTGGTGCATTTGGTACACATATTAGGATCTGAGTGTTATTACAAAGGAGGAGTCTCTCGCTGTGCACCAAAACAAGGACATTGTTCCAGGGACTCTTGAAATGTGTTCATAAAACACCTCCTTTGTGTAGCTGTCCGTGGTGCTGAAACCAGTTTTAAGGTGATAGGAGGTGTGTGTGTGTGTGTGTGTGTGTGTGTGTGTGTGTGTGTGTGTGTGTGTGTGTGTGTGTGTGTGTGTGTGTGTGTGTGTGCAGCAGCAGCAAACCAACAATGAACATCTATGAGTCGTCAACTGAATCGGTGTAAAAATGTTGACAAGTGACTGAAAATGTTGACAAAGAAACAACAAAACTTGTAGTTCTTTTTTTAGGCAGTTCTAACTCAATTGTAGTGAAGTGCTTTACTGGAATGCTTCCCTCTTTTTCCATGAGGTGTGATAGTGTATAGCAGAGTCAGCCTCTGGGTAATGAGAATGTATGGTGAAAGGTAGAATTCGATGTTATTTTTTTTTTCCTGTGGCCTAGTTTTATTTATACTTTGAAGCAGCTTGACACTAGTCATTCTTTGCCCTGTGGATGAAAGAAATTTGTCACTTTTGTATTTCTGTGCATACATGTTGGCCTTTGTGTGTACCGCGCATATGTGTGCGTACTCCTCTTCTTTTTTCTTTTTTTTTTTTGCACCCTCCCTAATAAGAGCTTAACCTTATTAATCACATTAGTGTGCCGAGGGTGGCTCTGGCAACACTCACACATGCCTCCATAGACACTCAGACATGCGCACACAGGCAGCGACATGTCAATCTGTCATTAGTTAATAGCTCATTAGCACAAGGTGATTAATTACTCTGACAGGGTGTGGGGATGAGAAGGATGGGGAATGGTGGTGGTGAAGGAGGAAGGAAAAGGACCATGGAGATAGTGAGTCTTTATGCTGAGGGAAAACAGAGTTGGGGAGGGTGGTGTGGTGTTAAAAATGGTAACCTCCTCTTGCTTCCCGTAGATATCGATTTCTGGAGAATATGCTGCAACGTCCATTCATGCATGAATGTGTGTGTGTGTGTGTGTGTGTGTGTGTGTGCATGTGAGTATACATGTGCGTGTACGCTCCGCCTTCTCCTGGAGGTGTTTTGCCTGGCTGTGTTCTTTCCTGTCTCACGGGAATCAGTTGTAAAGGTTAACTAGTCTTTTCTTAAGCTTTCAGCCTCATGACAAATGACCATGTTCAACCCGTGGGGAACCTTATAGCAGACCTTCTCTCCCCTCCTCTTCACCCACTATCCCCTGCTGTTTCAGTTCACGAGGCAGGTAGTAGTGGGAGAAATGAGAGAAGGTAGGTGGATGTTAGCAGGCAAAAGTAAGGGGAAAAGAACAAAAAGTGTCACTTAGGGAAGAAAGAAACTAAGCGTTGAAGAGATGGCATAAAAGGAAAAAATACAAAATAGCCTGCTAGGAATATATAAATTGACAGGCTTCCATTCAGACTGCCTAGTTTGAGCTTTAGAAACCCAGTATTAACCTGTGAGTGTAATAGTGAGATAAAGAAAAGAAGGACTGCAAATCTGCATAAATGGTTTTTCTTCATCTCGTGCCGTTACATGATCCTTGCTCACCTTTGCCTGTGTGACCTTTGCATATTCTTTTCTTTAACACATACATCTGCTTCTCTTTACATCCTCTCCGCACAGGCTTGTCCTCCATACTGAATTACAGCGGGTTGAATGGCTTCTCCAGTGAGCAATTCACACTGAGTGGGAAATTCTGTGTAGCCCACATACATGTATGCACCTAATATATATGGTTATACAGATATGCCAGGTACAATGATGTTGAATGGCATTGATAAATAGCCAGCTTGAGAAAATGTATCGCTTTGTGTTTGCACGTGTGTGTACGAACATGTGTATATGCGCAAGAGTTTGTGCGAGTGTGTATGTGCGTGTATGATGGAGTATTACAAGGTGTTGTCAAAAAAGCAATTTGTTTCTCTCTCAGATGTTTTTTTATATATATATAATGACAAATCGACGTGAACCTCATCTAAAAATCCAGCGTGTCCTCCTACACCCCTCCGATTCTACCTAGGCTGCGCTCTGAACTTTAATATGATGAAGTCATAACCGCAAACTGCTTCGCTACCCTTCCCTTCTGCCCCCCCCCCCAACGCCGCACCCCATCCAAACAGCACTCCTTCCTCTCCCACTGCAAATGGAGTCTCAGCACCTGCTAGTGTGGGCGCCAAGGGAGAGTAACTGTCCGCATGCGCACGGCTCTTGATCTCTGCATACATATGTGCAAGCATGTGTGTACGTGCTCCCACATATCAACCACGTACATGCACACCGGGGTGCTGCAGCACATTGTGCTCAAGTCATCGCATGACTCGTTGAGGATGATAAATGGCGTGTGAGAATGTTACATGAAGAAATAGAAAATGAGGCTGACAGTGGTCCCCTGGAGTAGAGGCTTTGGGGTCATCCCTGCTCATCTCCTCCTCTCTCTTCATTACAACCCACACCTGATTCGTTTTTGCCTGTAGCTCTTCCTCTGAGCAGCAGCTTTATACCTGCTCTTCATTGTGTGCAAGTGTATCTCTTTGATCAGTGTCCACTTCTGTTTGAGTGGAATCCTCGTTGTCCATCTGATAGCAAAGTTAACCTTGCACATTGGTTCCACATTGGTGTGCAAAAACAGAGGAAAGCACAGAGTAGCTTAGCACTGATTACCTTATATATCTTTCATCTTAGTGATGTTGAAATATCTGATGAACAGCTTTGAAGATGCACAGCTGCATAATGTCTGATAAGTGCCTTAAATAATGTGTCTGGATGCATGCTGAATGTTGATTAATGTGTTTAATCATGTGGCCTTATGCTAATATTATTAACAAAAAACATGATGAGCTGGATGACCTCAGCCTTTTTTTTTCTTTTTTTTTTTGGAAGGGGTTGACTTTTGACTAAATGTGTGCCCTCTGCTGGGCAGTGTGAAGACCTTCACTCACCTGGGAACCTGCCACCTGAGACTTTGGCTGGAGTCTGTTAAGGGAGAGAGAAATTAACACATTTTGTATTTTAGTAGTTTTGTCTGAGTAGCTTCATGTGTGATGTTCTGTTTATCCTTGTCTGCCATTGAACAAATAATTTTATGATTTATTTTTTTTGTAAAGAAAAAAGTATTCCCCCTCCTTTTTTATTATTTTATATCTTGGGAGGTTGATGTGTTGTTGGCAAGAGTTTGTTTTAAAAAGTCTTCTTTTAGAGGCTGCCATCCTCCTGCATTATTTGACATTGTATTGTTCCTTTTTAGGGACATTATGCTGATGTGAGCGTGCCCATGTGAGATCTGACATATTACCGGCTTCAGCGCCGCAGTGTCCTCTGCCCTTCCTCCCTCCGTCCTGCTCCGCATCTCTTTTTTTCTGCCTCGTCTTTTCTCCTTTTAACCTCACTCCTGCTCTCCTACCTTTCCTCCTCTCTTTTTCTACCCTCTTCTCTCACACCCACTCCCTTGTATTTTCTTCATAACCATTTTATCCTTTCCTTCTCCTTGTCGCCTTCGCCTCTAATGTGCATGCTTTGTCACATTCCCATGATTCTGTCACTCTTTCACTCTCTAGCGCTTGTGGGCTCCATTGCGTGTTGCCGCCCTCGTTGCCACCTCCTACTCCTCCTCCTCCTTTCTACCACTACACCATCCCTCTTTCACTGTCTCACCCCAACCCCTTTTCTCTCTCCTTTGGCTCATTCGTTAGTTCCCGCCGTCATCCTTCCACCCCCTCCATCTCGCTGGTGCATCGCTGCTGGGAGAGAGAGAGAGAGGGCGAGGGAGCTGGTGTGTGTGCGTGTGTGTTGAGTCTGTTCTCAGTCTCAGTTGTGGGCAGATGGAGGATGGAGCCACATCTCTCCTTGTCTTCTTCTCTGCCTGCCACAGGCTGAAAGGCGCTCTCACTCTCAGTGTTTTCTCATCCATCCATTCCCCTGTGCCCGAGTTGGCCTTGATCTGTGACGGATTGAGCAAAAAAAGGACTGAGGACTAGAAGCAGGAGGGAGACAAAAAGACCTGCAGCCTCCTGGAAAAGGAGGGAAAGCAGTGCAGGGCATTGCGCTCATCTTTTTTCCCCCTGGTGTTTTGGTGTGTGGCGTTCATCTCTGCAGTGCAACAGCTACACGTGCGCAAGTGTGTTGATCCACATAGCGCAAGTGTGTGTGTGTGTGTGTGTGTGTGTGTGTGTGCGCGCGCGCGTATGTGTATCTCCTCGTTCTGCTCTCTCTCTCTCTCTCTCTCTGTCTCTCTCTCTCCCTCTCCTCTCTCTGCTCCTGCTCGGTGCTCCAGCACTCAGCTAGCGGATTGTGCTTCACAGAGCTCACTGAAATAGACAGAGAGAGGAGAAGGGAGGGAAAACAAGAGTGAAGAAGAAGAACAACAGCGAGGCAGAGGCGACAGACAGCAAGGACTTTGATAAGAGGGAGAAAACAGGGTGCAAAAGATTGAGAATCAAGAAAAGAGGACTCTTAAGGGAGCAGAGAGGAGTGGAGCGTGGGAGGAGAGGCGATAAGGGTAGAGGGTTAATCAGAAAGAGCGACAAGTACGGAGCGATGCATCACGCAGGCAACACAGGAAGGACCAAGACCCTCTCTCATGAGACAGGTAAGACTCTTGGATACTTCTTTGTCACTACAGCAGTCAGATGGCGTTGTGCTATATTCTTTACCGACAGCAGGAACAATAGAGCCACGCTCTAACTTCACTCTACGCAAACCCCCGTAATTCGTCTGCTCTGGATGAACACACACGGATCTTTAATTATTTATCTTTTTTTTTCCCAGCCTGTACATGTTTAATTTTAATGACTCGCTGTTATATCACAGGTTATATATACATATGGTGAAGTGCGAGAATGTGTGTGCACAGTGGAGGCAGTGGTGGTGATCAAAGGGCATACATCTGAATAGAACTTGGCTTTGATGTGCCCTTGAAGTTATGATTGGCATCCGTGAATGCCAGCATGCACCGTTCGTATGCGATTCTGAGTGTGGGGGGGGGGTTGGTCATTGATATGAAGTTGGATGTAAGAGGATCTTTGCGTGTCATCCACCCCAGCCTTCTGGTGAGCATTTTCCAATTGACGGTGATTGCAGTGATTGACAGGCAGCTGATGCGAAGAAATGGATGGAACACAGGTTGCCCCCCACCACTCCACATCAATCCATAACGTACTCATCTTTGTGTTCTTCAATATTTACAAGGTTATTTCTAGCTATTTGCCTTTCTAATCCAGTGTTGATCAGTTGATTGAATATTTAGATGTGGGTTTTGTTTTTAAAAAAAATCAAAGTGGCTTGATGAGTCTGAACTCTCATGTGTGGCTGTTTGAGACCCGTGGGGGTCATATTCAGTGCAGTCGTATTGTCTGACTGAACAGTTTGACCTCCAAGGAAAAGGTTAAGCGAGTCTACGGTACATCTCTGTGTCTGTATCCATGTACGTGTTCGTGTTTGTGTGCGAGCCATATTATAGTTGTTTGATTGCTTTGTGGGTGTGTGAGGATTGCTAGCACTCGTCAAGCTAATCAAACAGTTCCCACAGAAAATCACAACGTGGCACACACCCCTCTCAGCAGCTCTGACACATCTGCCTCCTATCTGAACAAACATTATGAATTTACAAGCTAGACAGCCGTAATGTGTGTGTGTGCGTGTGTGTGTGTGTGTTTTTTAGATAAAGGCAACATTGTCTAAGGAAATACAAGCCTTTGACAAGCTCACACAAACTCCCTGAACCGCCCACGAGCATACACATGCACACAAAGGCACCCACCAACACACACACACACACACACACACACACTCATCTGTTACAGGGATCCGGCCCAGTGGTGGATAAATGTGCCTTTCTGATTGCTGCCACAGACAGGACGTGATTGGCATGGCAGACCAGGGAATTAGCCATGGTTTCTATGGTGACTAATTAGGAGGGTCCTGACTGGTGAGTTTATGAAGACAGATGACAGATCGGCAGTTCACTTCCTGCTTTACAGATTGTGTGGTCCCATTGGCTAGCGGGACCCCCTGCTATGTCAGACAGACAAACCTCCCGCAGGCCGCCTTGCACGTGTTCAGCTGTCACCAGATATGCAGAAAATAAAAAGTTGCCCAAAACTGTGATGATGAGAACATCTGACTGAGCAGATATTTGTTGGAAGTTGTACTTTGGCTCGAGCAGAGTGATACCCAGACTGGTGGATAGATGTCTGGCGTTCCCTCATTGCTCAGCCTCTGCTGATGCACCACACATGCACCGCACCGCTGTAGGCTAGACGTATGCATATTTGGAGACTCATCCAGAAGACACTCCTTTTTATGTGACAATAAACAATTCGCAGTCAAGCACACACACACACTGATTATGTAGCTATAGGGCATGTGAGAGAGAAATAGGTGTGATTTGGTCCATCTGTGACACAGAGAGAGAGAGGCAGAGAGAGCTCCATCTGTGGACACCTGCCCTTCCTCCAGGCTACTGTCCCTTTTTCTCTAAACTGCCAACAAGATCTGTGGTTGCACAGGTGCATGTGCGTCTGTGTGGTGGTGTTTTTTTTTCTTTCTTTTTTTCACAAATCAGGGGAAGATCTGCGTGTTTCATGCGAGGTGTGTCAGAATCTTATTGTGAAGAATTTCACACCAAGTCTCACTGATTTCCAGCATATTTGCAAAAACTAAAACTCAAAAAGCTGTCACAGGTAAATGTGGAAATGCAATTGATATTGGTATTGTCCTTAAACACTGTGTTTCAGAATACGAAGATGTCAGAGTTAAGGTGTTCCTTTTGGTTTAGTGTAGGTGTTGAGTGTGGCTTGCTGCGGTTTTGTTAATGGCACACCTGTGCTTTTATTTAAGGTTGTAAAAAAAGAAATTATATTTCTTCGTCTTCTCTCCTTTTTAAATCTGTACCCAACATGTCTCTACCATGTGAGTGCTCATTGTACTGTAAATAATTGATTGCCCTGGACACAAACAATCCAGCCTACAACACACTTGGACACCTTTAAAAAAACACACACACTGCCAGGAAAATCTGTGATACCAGGTAGAAGGGAGTGAGCCTTCCCTTCCGTTGCACTCAGCTATCCATCCTGCCTCTCTCCCTTCCTCTCAGTCAGGCACCAGCTCCACCTAATGGCCTGTACAGGTACTGAGACACAAACACACAGACACAGATTCAGACAGGCCGACATGCACACACATACTTTGATTAAAATGGTTGGAGCGCAATTCCATGTCACCAAGACGAGCAAGGTAGTTAGGAAGCTGAGATAATGGCCATGATTTTTTTTTCCTTTTTCTTTTTTTTGGTTGGACGCTATTTATTGGAACACAACCCCTCCACACGAGGAGCGAGGAGGGGAGGAGGGGGGCACAAAAGGAGAGGTGATTGGAAGAGGCACAGAGTGGGAGAGAGAAAAAATAGCAAAGCGATTGAAGAAGACGTGCATGTCAGGGCTAAACAAATAAGCATGTGTGGGAACAGATGGTAATAAAGTTCTCTGTTACAAGACTAGTGGCTCGTACGCACACTCACGCACACGCCAACACACACACAGACCCACACAGGCACAGCTTGATTATGCGGAGTATTGGGTCATGAGTCATTAAGACTTTGCCTCAGTGAAGCTGACTCAAAAGTGAGCAACAACAGTCATCTACAAAGGCCGGTCACTAGCAGTCGTCTCTTTTTCTCCTTTCCCCGTCTTTACTCCGTCCATCTGTCTCTGTCTGCTTCGCTCCCTCTTCCCCTTTTGTTTCCACCTATTTTGGCCTCTTCGCTGGCTCCAGTATTCTCTTCACCCACCGACTTGCTCCTCCTTTCTCCATCAAATTCAACCTTCCCCTTCTCTTTCTGTTCCCATTCTGCTTTAGGAAAATGAGTTTCACTCTGCTTCTCCACCTCGTTCTTCCTTAAGCCAAAATGTGTGTATAAGTATGTATGTGTTGGTGTGTGAGGGCGATGCGTCCTCAATCATAGTGAAAGCATTTGTTTCCCTCCGCCAGGGGAGATAGATTAAGTATTTCACTCCCTTTTCGTCGCATTGCCCCCCCCCCATCACCACATTTTGTCCTCCCCACTCAAGGTCAGTTGGAAGATTGCTTTCAGCCCCTTGTGTCCTCCCCAACACCCCACGTTTTATTGTGTGTATGGCCATCAGTGGCTGTGTATAACACATTTGTGCATGTTTGAGATCACAGAACAGGGCGGCTGCATTTTGTATTGCTCAGTCTGACCCGTCTCTCTCATCAGGTAAGCACTTATGTGGTTGTTTTTTGAATGTGTGTGTGTGTGTGTGTGTGTCTTGAAAAGCTGGCAGTCAGTCCTGCTTTTCAAGTCAGTTTTGGAGAAAAAATAAATGGAAAGCGAAAGGAATCGTTAAGCTTAAATACAGCTGATATTAAAACCTTAGGATCTTTAGAACTTTTTTTTTACTGAATCAACTTTTAAAGTAAAATGTTTCAAAAATGCTTAACAGATTTTATAGATGCAATTCCTATGTTAATATTTAATGCATTTATTGATTACTGGAGGGTGTACTATATGTGTGTCTGCTGTAAAGTGTGTGTGTGTGTGTGTGTGTGTGTGTTTGTTTTTTTTTTTTTTGCATGGACGGTTGGAGGTATTAATTTTCACAGTGGTGATTTGGGTGAGTAAAGGGCTGGCAAGCTAACTGGTGTTCTCAGCATGCTTTTGAGGGTGTGTGTGTGTGTGTGTGTGTGTGTGTGTGTGTGTGTGTGTGTGTGTGTGTGTGTGTGTGACTGATCAGCGAGCTGGCTGGTTTTATGCTTCACTACCCTGGCTGCTCATCCATGTGTACCATCTGCATGTGGCGCTGCCATGTGTGTCACCTGTACCCCAACACATCCCACTCCTCTCATATCTCTAAGCATCCCTCCATCCACGCCTGACACTGTCTCAATGTCTTCTTATCTCTTCTGGCTCTTCTGCTTTCATTTCAAAAGCTAATTTAGAAAAGGAGAAAGACAACAAAAGCTGGCATCACAGTTAATTTAAAGCCTTTCTCTTACTTTCTGCTGCATATTAATGGAGAAGAATTCTATTTTTTCATAGTTATTCATCAATTTTCTTTATTCACCTTTTTAATTTTCCTTTAAGCATCCCATCCTGAATCTGTTCAGCTGTGTAGGATGCAGCGTTATACCATTTGTTAGCTATGCAACACTAACACTCTGAGTGATCGATCCATGCCAAAGCTAACTATGAGACAGATGAAAGTGTCACAATTACAGTCAGGCTCAAGTGATAAATTGATCGCCATATTTCTGCTAGAAAGGAGTTTTTGTCCTAGAGATGCCATCGTTCATCTATACAGCCTCATTATACCTTCTGCTGCAGCAGCGACAGCCGTGACTCATTGACTCATCACGCTGTTGTTTGTAAACTCGAAACCCGACTAACCATTCTCCTTTTCATTCCTCATCTTATCTAATGTTTCACATTTCTCTGCTATCTGTGCTGCTGCTGCTGCTACTACCTCCCATCCACGTATTCCTTCTCAGCACCTCCCTTCATCTTTAATATCCTTCTCCCCAAAGCACTGACTCCAGTTTCCTGAACTCTTCACCTCTTCTTTTGTTCTCCCTCCTGCATCTCTTCCTCCTTTCTCCTGAACACTCCTCAGGTCTGTGTTATTACCATAAGAAAAAAAAAAAGGAGTGACTACCTTTCCTCCGGCCCCAGACTGTGAGTCACGCCGCCCTGCCAGCTACTCGCTGCTTCCTTGGCTGTCAATTCGGGACAGATGTGAAGCTGATTTTAAGGGACTGGGTGAGGACAACAGCTCTTGCATTAGTGCGTTGCACCCAGCAGTTTCAAAGAGCTCCGCTTCTGCTGAAGAGAGTCAGGTATTTTGCTGTGCAAAAAATAGGTCAAATATAGGATTGTTTTACAAGCACAAGAAGGGAGTTGTTTCTGCACAGCAGTGGTAGAAAAGCGTCTAGTGGAGGAGCTGTCCTCATTGCCTTAGCTGTGTGAGGGCATACCTTGAGGTTCTTCTTTCCCCAGTTGCCAGAGGGTACCGTATTTGGATAATGGAGTAGCTTAATGCATAAATGGCACTGGGGAGAGTGCAAAATGAGGTTTCCTTTTAGTGCTATATTCTTCCCCTCGCTGCAGTGCTGTCACATTCATTTTTAGGAACGATATTATCGATTACACGCGTGTCTTTAATCACAAAAAAAGGACTTCTAGCTTGTCTCCGCGCAAACAGTAATGAATTACAGACCAAGTTTTATTACTTCGGAATTACTTCGATGAACACACTGAAATGGCTCATCCGAAAGACATACATTAGCCGTCCATCAATTTTGTGAGGTGGGTGACACATTCAGCTAAAAGGCTTTTTCACTTTTCCCTCAATTAACTCAACATAATGTCCTCACTTCCGCTAGGAGCCGATTAGACGGAAAAACAACATCACGGCTTTCATTTTCTCTCTGTTGCTTTTTTTTTTTTATTTATTTTTCGGCATTCAGTCGCAGCGTAGGCATATTTACAGCTCAGGAAGGATTTACTCACTAGATTCTACTTGCTTTGAACTGTAGACTCCAACTTTGAAAAGACTTGTAAATGCCACTGTGTGTTGTGCTGCACAAATAAGACATTATATGGCTTCGTAGCTCAGTGCGTAATCTATAGTTACATAACATTTTTATTCTTTTCATTACCAGCATTAATACCACTCTCATCCTCATTCAGCAGACAGTAGATGCAACTACTAAACAGAAGATGTGTTTTGAGGAGACAGGGCGCTGTGACCTTGCCTTTGGGATGATGACAAAGTGAAACTGAGTCTGTGCGTGTGTGTATGTGTGTGTGTGCGCGCACGTGTGTGTGCCTGTGTTACTAATGACCAGCGCTTAAGGGGGAGATGAGGGGAGATGGGCCATGCAGGAGGGCAGAGGGGGCACTGAAATGATTCCATCGATCATTCTTGATCACCTAAACAATGTCACCCAGCACATTCATCTCTCTGGATGTGTGTGTCTCTCTGTCTACTTCACTCGCGCTGTCTCTCATATTGACACACATTGTGGCTCTCACCTTTTGTCTGTCTAACCTTTTTCTCTCTGTGTGTATACACATGTGTGCTTTTCAGACTGATGCTTCGGTGATGGCACTGGCCAAATGCCAGCTATTCCACACAGTTCCATTAGCATTGCGAAGGTTGGCCGTAGATTGCTATTGATTGAGTATGGCCTCTATTCATTGGCTATTCAGCTAGAAGCACAAACACGCACGAGCTAGCAAGCTGAGGATCTTGCGCACAAGAAAAGGTCTGGAGAATGTGAGAGCAGTTTTTGGGTAGTTTGGATTTTTGTTTGAGTTTGTGATTTATTCATTTAACTTCTAAAATTAAATGGACAAAACATAAGTTGAATATTTCATTGCTGCCATTTTAAAAATATTCTGGTGTTATGCTAAGTAGTGGCTGTTGCTTTAAAGACATGGCAAAAAAAAATCTTGGTGATTTTACTTGTTGTTAAGCAGGCCTGTGTGCGATGTGTGCAGTCGTTGGCTCTGACAGGGACTTGAGAACACGGAGCTTGTCGATGGTTGAGCTTTGGATTTTAAACAAATCAATGCCAAGTGACTGGACCCCGCAGCCACTTCTTAATGAGAACCACTCCTCAGAGATCTTCATACTCCCCGCGTGCCTTCATTCTCTCTCTGTTGTTCTTTTTCACCCGCTGCTCTGTCTCTATCGCTCACACTGCTCATATTTCCCACCGCTCTCAATTATCGCACCTTTTGCCCCTTGCCCGCTAGAGAGGATGCTCATATGCGCGCGCACATACTCCCAAAACTCAATGTTTGTACAACTCTGTTTTATTTGACTTATATTTAACACTCATATACAGTATATTCTCGAATAGCTCAGTGTCAGACCCATCAGTAACAGTAGCTCAGTCTTAGAGTTATAAGGTCTGTGCTTCCGCATCCAATCACAGTGTATCTTTTCTATACGTGTCAGGAGATTGTCGACACACCTGTCACTTGATAATGCAATACTATTGCTAATACTTACTACTTCCAGAAAAAAATGTGCAGTACCTGCAGGTGTGTAAATCCTCCAAAAGCTGCATCTATTGTTTACTGTATGTGTGTGTCTGTGTGTGTGTGTACATGTAAGAGCAAGTGTGTGTGTGTGTGTGTGTGTGTGTGTGTGTGTGTGTGTGTGTGTGTGTGTGAGAGAGAGAGAGAGAGAGAGAGAGAACACGTTGAGGGGATTAGGGATGTAATGCAGGATTATCCAGCAGGTAGACTTCCCACTTCTTCTGCTGAGGAGGAGATGGAGAGGCATAGAGGATGGGGAGGAAGAGATGGGTGGACGGAGAGGAGTGAGGAAAGAAAGTAAGGGAGGAAGGGAAGAAGGAAAGTGTACAGAACTGTTTGCAAACTTAATGTAGTGAGGCAGCTTGAGGAATTCCACTTGCAGGAAATTAAAAATAAAGATTTACATAACAGATATTGGGAAGGGTGTTTAGAAATTGTGTTTCAGGGTGATTTGCTTAATAAGAATGACAAAAATATGCATATATTCATGGGAATATACACTCCAGACCTTTATCAATTTGTTCTGCAAGCACATAGTGTCTTCATGATGATCCACTTATCTCTGTTCTTACTCTAGGAAGCTGCAGATCTAAGAGCTCTATTTGTTTTACATTGTACAATAAGTCAGCCATGCATCCCAGGGCTAAGCTTTTTAATGATTTATAGACAAGGCATAAGTTTTTTTTTTTTAATACTATGACACAGTGGAAGCCCATGCAGTATCTGAAGAGCTGCTGCAGCAGCGTGCAAGAAGATGAACAAGGAGCTGGGGAACAGGGGAGTGCTCTCCAGGTGTGTTTTCTAAACCTGTAATGGGAGCAAATCATTCCTCCATCATGTGTATTTGTATATTAGTATCAGCAAATTTCCCTTTGCTCTTTTTGTCAGGGCTCTTAACACTGTTAACTGCACATCACTGTTGAAACGTAACAACACAAATATAATGAGACTTGAGTCATTGCCATTGCACTGTTCAAAGTGTTTTTTATTTAGAGCAACATACTGCTTCAAGGTCCCCACTACCTTTGCTCATCAGCAATTGCCAAGTATTAAATAAAACGTGTGCTGTGCGAGCAATTTGAGCAATGTTCCCCATTTAAAGTCCACATGGGGCGATAGAGGCAATTTCCCATGTGCGCGTGCACATATTCTTCGAGCATCTGCGGGTCTGGATCTGTAGCTTTTTGTAATTGTTTTGGACTAATCCGAGTTTTAATAAGTCTCACACAGCAGGGAGGCCTTCACGCCTAATAGACACCATGGATTTGTTAAATCACGTCTGTCTGCGAATGTGTGTTTTGGAACGAGAGAAAAAGTGAGGGTGTTTGATTATATACCCGCTCCACTTTGATGACAGTTTGTTTTGGAATCTGTGCGTATGTAATGGAGTGAATTTAAAATAACTATAGGAGCATATAAAAGCAAAATGGCACAGAGGCACAGAGAGCATCTGTGTGTATTGACACAATGCTCACACATAGATGGCAGATACACACACATGCACACACACACACACACACACACAGACATCCAGCAAGTGAACCCTTGGCAGTACTTCTCCAGTCTGTTTGAAGTAGCGTCTCACGGGAGGCAATAGGACTGTGGCAGTGTTTCACCCACTCAAACACACACTGGCTCCCAGGGAAAGAGGGATTGCAGAGAGAAACGGCAGACAGAGGAGACAGTAGGAGGAGTGTTTCTCCTCAAACACACTCCAGCTCGCCTCATCCCTTTCTCTGGCTCCGCCGCTGCTCTGAGAACAGGTTGAGGTTGTTTACAGCCACACTTTTTTTTTTCCCTTTCCCCCTGGTGCCCATACGCTCATATCTCACTCTATCATACTCATGCGGACCGGGTGAGATTGAAACAGCGCACTGGGGGATGCAGCAAGGATATTACCCAGGCTGCATCAGCATCAGACAGGAGACTTGCCGTTTCATTTTGTGGCAGCCTCAATTAGAATAGCTGGACGGAAGGAGATGACTTCGTCCGCCGGAGCTGAACACAGACACCAAAGCTTCCTGATAAAAGCCACCCCTCAAGAATATTTTAAAACTCAGCAAGGGCTCTCAGACTGAGAAGCACTGCTCTCTGTGTCTGCTGTAAGCTGCGTGACCTGATCAAGGCCACACAAATTTAAAGCACCACTTGCCAATTTTCAGGGCCTGTAACCTCATCTTTGAGAACAAACAAGCAATACAAGCAAATATGGCACGGAATAAATAAAGTAGGAAGTCAAAACATGCCGCATGAGTGATGGCTGAGTGAAACATATCAAAGGTTTTTTTTTTCTTTCTTTCTTTCTTTCTTTCTTTCTTTCTTTCTTTCTTTCTTTCTTTCTTTCTTTCTTTCTTTCTTTCTTTCTTTCCAAGAATGACTTAAAAAGCAGCTCATTTGAATGTTTTTGTTTTCCAGCATCAGCCAGCAGGCAGCCCACGAATACTGCTTGTTTTCTTAAGACAATGGATACATATGCATAAAAAAAAAATTACAATTGCACAAAGCAATCCCATTTAAAGACAGTGCTGCAATGCTGCCAATCTGCAAAGCTATTATTTTGTTCCCTGTTCTGCTGTTTTTGGCTCTTGTTTTATCCCCACCCCCACCCCACCCCCCAAAAAAAACATATCACTGTCACTTTCCAATGCCTCCCATTTATATATATATGAGAGCAGGTACTGTGTGAGGACAAGGTGCTGCTGTAGCTCTTATTTTCTGTCATCCTTTTCTCTCACTCATTTCTCCCGATCTCCCCCTGGTGTCCCCTGGCACAGCAACAAAAGCAGCTAATGGAGAAGGAATGTACCTACACACAGACACAGATGGAGAGATACGGCGAGAGAGAAAGCGAGGGAGAGGGCGAGGGACAAAGAGGCACACAGGCAAAAGAGAGAGAGGGAGAGAGCCATGTAGAAACAGAAGGATAGAAACAGGAGGAGGAGGCACAATGTTGTATGGTGGAGCGGAAAAGAAAGTAAAAAGCTCTTAGTCATGTTGCCAATGTAACGCCCTTGTTCCATGTGTTTCCACAGCTTCTACGCCAAGTTGTGAAGTAGTAGAGAGCATGCATTACTTTTTTTTCCTCTTTTTCTTGCAATGCATACACATGTACGTCCATATTTGTAGGTTTGTAAAACTCAAGCTAATTGATGTAGGACTTACTAAGCCTAAAAAACGACGTAAAGATTGTGAGAGGTGTGCACTCTGGTTTTTCAGGGGTTTTTGAAGTTTGATGTGCAACCAACAGTTCAGAAAAAAAGCAAAATTCCGTGGATAGCATACTTCTAATTAAGGAAATTCAGTTTTATTTTTTCTTTCTTTCTGTCTTTTTTTTTCTTTTTTGCTTAATCTTGCTGACAAACAGACAAATATTTATTCCTCTGCCTCGGCTCTTTGCTCGGTGGGGGATAAATTGTGTGCGTGCTTTTATACAAATATCTACATTCTTAGATACATGCAAACACAAATGCTGTCAGTAAAAAGAAAAGCTGACTGGGTGTATCATAAGAAATACACCACGCTTAGCTAGATAATATCTAAACTTTAAATTCCAGAAAGGAATTTTAAAAGTTTTTTTTTTCCATTCTGTTACCAAACTTTTCATTAGAACCATGCATTTTACTAAAACTGCACCGTGTGAATGTGCTTTCATCTCCTTTCCCTGACCCTTCCTTTCCTTTCTCTCTTCCATCCCTCTCCTGCCCTTCACCTTCTCTCCTCCTCTCCTTCATCCTCTCACTCATCCTCTAGTTCTTGAGGCTATTTTTTTTTTCATCTCCACTTAGCTTTTAGTGCTCTTCTGTGCCCCACTCCAGGGGAATCCACCTCTTTCCAGACACAGCCTTATTTTAGCAACACAAGCTGGTCCTCAGAGAACACTGTCAGACCTCATACACTATGCCGTCTGCCCCTCTGTGTGAGTGTGTGTGTGTCTGCACTTGCATAAATGTGCAGATTTTCCGATGTTTTAAGAGTGAAGGGACAAGCTGTGTCATCAAGAAAACACAGCTGTGTGATGTTTTGGAATTTCCTTCTTTCCTTCCTTCTTTCTTTGGTATGGTGTGGTGCAGTCAGAGCTACAGGTGAATTATTAATGAGAGAGGGAATTGTCGTTCTGCTTCAGATCTCCCACTGCTTCTTACAAGAAAAGTCTCGGAAGGAAGGCAAGCATGAAATACCAAATATTCGTGGTCTTCTGTGAAATTCAGGAACCATGAAGGAACTGGAGATTTTAGGAGTTTGCAAAATTCTCTCAACATATAAGCCTGTTTATGTTCATGTCACACTAACTGTAAAGAAAAAAAACCGCATCACCTACTGGCTTTGCATTCATCTTCCTCCTCTCCCTTACCTTGTTTGGACTCCTTAGATCACCAGGTAAAGCAGCATTCATCTAGCTCAGCAGTGATGTAATTAGTATGAAAAGAAAAGACGAAACATTTTAGAAGCGTCACCGTGGGCCAAATGCTTTATTATGTCAGATTTACAAATTCCCCACACCGAAGTTGGAGGAAAAAGTGACCTACATAACTACAGACCAGGGGAAAAAAACACCAGTGGCCCAGTTCTCCTCTCCTCCGCTCCACTCCCTCACTCTCTGTCTCTGTTTCTCCTTCTGTAGCTGCTCTTTTTCTCTCTTATTTCGTCACCCCTCGTTTATCTCTATCCTTTCCCCGAGAGCGGCTTGGCGAGTTATCACCCCTCATTCCGATGAGAGGAAGGGCATGTATGTCTGGGTCTTTTTTGTTTTGTTTTGTTTGTGTGTGTGTGTGGTGAGTGTGTGTGTGTGTGTTTGTGTGTGTGTGTTTCTCTTTTGCATGAGTGTGTGCATTTTCAAGTGTCTGCATCCCATGTGCATGTGTTTGTTGTATGGTCGGTGTTGCTAAAATGGTATGGTCGACAGAGGGGGGTGGTTAGGTGATCCAACCAACCTGCTACTAGGTAAACACCATCTGTTCACACAAAATCTCCCCCTCCGACACCATGACTAGAATAGAGTGATCCTATTGCACCTCTCCTCCAACGCTTCTACCATGCCAGGTTCACACCAAGGTGTGTAGGTGTGTGTATGTATGTGTGTGTGTGTGTGTGTGTTTGAGACAGTGATCATAATAGATAATGACAGACTTGTTTGAATTTTTTTTTTGGGGGGGGGTGCTTGCTGCATTAAGTACACAGAAAACATGTTTTCTCTTCCTATAGGTACATCTATACATACACATGCATGTGTGTGTGTGTGTGTGTGTGTGTGTGTGCACTGTCAGTCTCTGTCAGATGTCTTCTCTCCATCTCGGCCTGCAGTACAATTGAGTCAAATCAATCAATTCAGGTTTCTTGGGCAGACCAGTGGTGTGGCAAGAAATTGACCTTTCATTTCAATGTGTGTGTTTTTGTGTGCGTGCATGCATCAGTGTGTGTTTGTACACAAAGCAGAGGGAAGCACTTAAAGTTAAGTCACTATCTGTCTCATAGCTGATGGAGCCATCCATTGTGGCAGTGCCCCCAGCTAGCCACTAAGGATCTTGCACACACACACTCAAATATAAATGCACAGACACATACTGCTTTTCATCCTCGGCCATAGCAGATATGACAAGTACTGTGGACACAGCATTAGCGCAGCTCTGTGCTTTTTTTTTTTTTAGCTTTTATGTTAAGCAGCATGCCATTGCAGGCTTTCCATTTTCACCCGACTGGGTATTGAGTGTATTGAGTGAGTGAGTTAGTCTGGGTTAAGTGGCTGTGCTTAAGGGCACAACAGCACTGCTGAGATCACTGGCTGCTCCCGTACAGCTTTGGAACGAGCCCTGCGAAACAAGATAAAGGGCTCACGAAAACACACGCATGCACACACATCCTAGCCAACAAGAGACACACACTGAAGCGAGAGTGCACGGACAGTGTGCGGTTTGATTTTCTGTCATCCCTTTGTTTTTGCTAGATTGTCAATTTGTATTTAACTCATTTCCTCTCCTTTTCACCCACACTTTCATTTATAGATTTCAAACCCCTCATACACACACACACATGTACGCACTCCCAGTGCCAGATGTGGGCTGACGCTCCCCATCTATCCAGAAGGTGGGGGTTTAATAGAGATTTATAATGATTATCTGGAGACTGAGAGAGAATATATTGTTTCTGCTTAAAACTCTACTGATAGAGGGCATGTATGGAGGGAGTGAGAAAAGAAAAGAAGTTCAGAGGAGGGGATGTTGGGGAGGTACTGACAGCAAACTGCAAATGCAAGCATCCTCAGTGTGCGTGTGCGCTGCAGGCTAGGTCACATAAACAAAGCCAAAAATCTGAGGGGCCAAAGCTGCTGGGGCTATAACCTGAGGGCACTGCATTGAAAAGAAATCCATGTGTGTATATACGCTCTTTTATATGTGTTGTTAAGTGTGTGTTTCACCAGGACTACCCACTACTTACTTGCCCCATGTAGCCTCCATAATATCATGATAATGCACTGTGATTCCTCCACTCCCCATGTGCTCTCCAGAGATTTTTCCGTGGAGAATTTCTTGGCCGACTCCAGTCTTCCACTCCTCCGCTGTTTTCTCTCTGTCCGCATCCCGCTGTTTTGCACTAAAACAGCTCATAATTATTGTCTTAGCATCCTTCATGTATAATTTATCAGCCGTTTAAAAGCGGAGGTGCATGCAATTAAATCTAGAGGGACCTTCTGTCTTTCCAAATCTCCCCCATCTTCTCTCGCTTTCAAAATTTCTCCCCGCTCTCCCTCTCACGAGCTTTCAGTCATGTCCTTTTCCTCTCCTTTCTGTTCTTTTACTACGTGCTGTTGTTTGTTCCACTTCTTCCCATCTCTTTCACTCAGTTTTTAAGTCCATCTTTCCTACCCTCTCCTGCTCCCTCACCTTAATTTCTAAATATGTGATGGAAATTGGATAAATCATGCAGAGGTGTTCTCGTCCTTTCTCTCTTTATATCTGTTGTCTTTTCATCCTTCACTCTTTTGCTCCCTTATTCCCTCCCTCCCAAAGAAAAAGAAGAGGAGAGAAGAGGCGCAGAGTAATTGGATTCCCCCTAATAGCGAGGGTAATGTTGACAGTACATAAATCCTGCCACTGAAATAGCGCCTCGTTTATCTTCTGATTTTGTCTCATTGTTTTTCAGCGCCTGTTTCCCACCCTCATCTTCCTCCCCCTCCAACTCCTGTGTGTTTTCCTCTGCCATCCTTCCTTCTTTGCCCCTCCCTCCCCACATTTCCCCCAGGGTCTCATCAGGTAGCCTTGATTGTCTAGATGGGCCCCGTATGGGACAACGCGTCTCCACATAAATTGGTCGACACGGTTTGGTTGCTGGCAAGCAGATATTGAAGGGAACAAGGCGGGGAGGAACATAAGCTCGAGACGCAGATAAAAAGGGAACATGCACGTTGCATCGGATATGTGGCGCAACATAAGGCTCACAGGAAACAATGAGGGATGCACTTGACTCCGTTCTATGCAAATAAAATCTGTTCCTTCTCTCACCCGGCACATTTTGCCTCAGTGCCTTCATCTGGTTTCAAGGATGGCGATACTTCAGGAGGACCTTAAATCACATTCAGTGTCAAATCTGTAGGTTCCTGTGCCTGTGAAACAGCCACTCATTTGATAACATGTGCAAATTAGCTCTGCTGCAATTTTCATGCAAATTATAAATTGGCACTGGAGAGACTTCACATTGCTCTTCTGACAAGAAACAAATTTAACAGGCATATTCAGAATATGTGCAGCAGAGGTTGAGATCCCGATTTTTAGTCACTAAAGAGGGTCAAAGCGTAAAAAAGCAGGATCCTGTTCCATAATGAACGCAATCGGCTTAGCATCTTTTTATTAGCTCTCTTCCAAACTTGTGAATGTCCACATTACAGTCTCCACATTTGTAACCCAGATTTTCTGTTATGAATGACTCCAGGTTGAGATAACACATTGATAGTTAGGTTCAGGTTTCTAGAAGTTCCTACAGAAGCACTGACACAGCTGTTTTCACAGGCTGAGTAGGGCCTACCATTGGTGAAAAGTATTGCATTTACTCAAGCACTTTACTGAATTTTAGACACTGGGAACTCACTTTCATGTTTCCATTATAATACCGGCACAAAGCTTATTACAGGGCAGAGGGAATTACTTGTTTATAACTTATAGTTTTTACAGGTAATTTTTACATAAATAACTTCTGCTTGGCTTCTAAAGTCAAATGTGAAATGCACAAGAAAGCAGGATGTACAAATAGGCCTGTGCAAAAACAATTCATCTCAATAGTATGAGAATAATGAACAGCTAAACTGAAATAAACTGCCTCAAATTTAAGACTTGAATTAAAGTTAAAACTTAAGAGGCATATAGAAGAGATTCCTCCTATTCTCTCAGTCAGCTATGAAGGACCCTTTATAGTAGCACTAGGCACCCATCATACACACACCACAAGCATCCTTTCTTTCATCCTCTTTCATGATCCATTTTATTGACATGGGAGTGCAGGTCAGGTCAACTAATCAATCACCTTTGTGGCATTTGAATTGTTTGCTCTGTCTATAGGCTTCCTGTGTGCTTACTCCTCTGATCTCTTCTCCTGCGAGCATAGAAAAACTCACAAGGTGAGCCACAAGAGAGGGCGCTTGCTATAGAAGAGCATTGGGTGGGAATACAATAGGTTAAATAGTGCATAATGTACATTCTGAATGTTGCAGCAGTATCAAGGACAAGTCATGCTCTTTCAATCTGTTTCCCCTTCTCGAGGATCCACTCTCGCTTTTCATATATGATAGCCTTGGACAAGTTGAGATGAGAGGGTGATATAAGAACTGTATTATATATATTATAATGCATGTGGAATTTTTTTCACAACTGGCTGTGCAGACATCAAAATACCTGTATTTCAAGTGCCCGTGTAGGCCAGAAATCGTGTATTATTTGTTGCTTCCCTGGGTGATCTGAATCTGCTCTTAACACACCACGCACTCATTTAATTGGATTGTCAATCTGGGGGAGCACACTTCCTCCTCTGTTTAACACTCTCACATAATAACCCACCGCAGCCCTCAGGCGCTGTTACCTTAACCACACATGGTAATCATATAATAATCGGATTTAAGGAGCCAAATCATGGGCTACATGCTAAAGATGTGATGGCAAGGGGATGAACATGAACTAAATGATGATGATACAGATGAGCACAAAGAGGAAGATATTTTGTCATTCCCATGCCACACCTGACACCCCCCCCCCCACACACACACACACACACTGAGCTCTGACATCTTTCTCCAACCAATCAATAGGTCACATTTCTTATTACACTCTGCCACCCATCTAAACCAGTTCCCGCTTGTGGACACAAACACAGACACCAACAGTAGCTATTAAACTAGAGTTCCTTTTGTTTTTTAACTCCCTTTAGTAGGTGAGGCACCACAACTGTCACCCCCCCTCCCTTTCCTCCAGCCAACCTTTAATTCCTACAATCTCATCTCCTCTTCACCTTCGCTTCTTCTCCACATTTCAGGGACAATCGCAGCCGCGTTTTTTTGTCACTCGGCCTATTTTTCATGCCGTTTTTATTCAACCCCCTCAAATCCACTTGTCCACTTCACCCTCCCTCGCCCTCTTTTTCGCACCTCTTTCTCCTCCTTCTCCTCCTCCTCCCACTCTTTTCTTGCTTCTCTCCTCTCATTTTCCAGTTTGCTGCTCTTCTCCTCATCAGTCAGTCAGCCTGTGGTCTGACAAAGATGCATGCTCTGACGAAGGCTGCCAGGCTGTCAGCACATATCTATTCACCAACATAAACATGCACACAATTAACGTACAGCAAAGGGCAGGAAAAACAGAGCGAGGGAAAAATAAAAGGCGAGAAAACAAAGCATTGACTCATTGGCTGCATCTGTATTATTGAGTTCTGTTTGAAGTTCCGTGTCTTTATTTCTTGCGAACGTGTCTCGCAAGCCTGTTGTCAAACAGAAGAGGAAAAAAATGCTGATTCACACACTTTATTCTCTTGACAGTATAATTGGGGAATGTGCGAGGAGATAAACAAACTTTAAAACCACTGTTTGTGTACCAGGCTTCAATGAATGTTATAGTATGCATTATCTATCTGACTGTTTTTTCAAAGGCACCGTATATAGCAATTATTGCCATTCACCTATATAAATAAATGGCACTCGTCCGTTACTCTTGACTGCAGCATTTATTGCTGTTTTCATTCCCTTTTGCTATATTTGTATTGTAAAGGTCTAGTATTGAGCTCATATTTGTTAAGCTAGCATTTAGCTCCTGAATAGTATTGAAACAAGATTTAGCTACTCAATGAGGCCGCTTTGATAGGGAATTTTGCCTTCACACACAGTGATATCAAAGAAGATATAATTTCTCTTTACTGAAATGAGTTTGATTCAGTCCCCTCTCTTGTAGCGCAGAGTAAACAGACACAGCAGGCCTTTGGTTTGGCATACTGATGTCCTGTGGGAGTTGGTCTATGAGCAAAGATGAAAATATGCACAGTTTGATTCCAAGGAAAGACATCCTCAACCCTGATACTTTTTCCTCCAGCAGTCTGCGTCTTCCAGCACTCTGTTTTCATCCCCCGTTCCCTTGTTAGCCCGTGTTCACCGTCTCCAGGGTTTTCAGAGGAACGAGTGGGTGAACGGTACGGGAACCTTCAGCGTGTGCGCATGGATGCGTGTGGCTGTGTGTGGAAATATGTGCATGCTTGAAGTGAGATAATGTGATGGAAAGCCAAAGGAATTGATGTGCGGCAGTTGCATCTGGTAGATTCACCAGCAGGGACAAGGGTGGAAAGCCAAATTCAGCCTTCCAAGTGCAGCGAAAACTGCCATAGATTCCAGTCTTGGAGTGCAGAATTTGGAGATTTATAGAAATGGGATGAAGAAAAAGAAGAACAGAAAGTGCTGGCCTTACAGGAGTCAATCTGTTCCCCACTCTATTGTTGGTTTAAAAAAAAAAAACCCTCACGAAAAGAGGGCCTCAGCTTTACACTCGGCCCTCCTCTCTCCTGCTACCGCTTTCTGTTGTGGATGTAATCGTTAATCCACTACCACAAGTGCCATCAAGCCCCTTCTGGTGCTTTCACTACTTCCATACATGCATGCACTCTTCACGCTTCTGGCACCAGTTCCCTCTTGTCTGGTCTGTACACAGCTATCCAACAGTTAACCCCTTTGCCACTCCATTTGCTTTTTTTTTTTTTTTTTGGTTTTTTTCACATGCAGTCATATGCTTGAATTTCTAAGTCAAACTGGCAGGAAAGGGAACTTGTCATTGTCAAAAAGGCAACATGACAAGTTACCCTGGTTTCCTGTGCAACACTCTCAACGAACACTGGAGGAAAAAAAAACTCCACATTTCCAGCCAAAAGAAACTTTTAGAAAAGCATTTGTTAAATGGATCATCAGTAAATGAGGCGCTGCCTGTTAAATGAAGAATCGAATAATGTGCAGTTAACGATAAACAGAACCTCATCATCAGCCTGGTCTAATGATAGTCTAATTGAATTTTTTCATGGCAAAGAATTAGAACGATCATTTTGACAGTGTGAGCCACAGGCTATGATGCAGCTCTGAATTGTCGATAAAAATAGTGAGCCATTTGGATCTGTCATTTCCTGTCTGTTATTCTTTGGCATTGTTGTTTTAGGATCCACTGTAAACCATAGCGTTGCTTCAGATCTACAGTAGCATTTTATATTTTCTGCTCCAGTAAAGAACTGATTAAATTGTTATACTCTCTAACAAATTTTACCCCAGACACAGATTACATTTTCACTGCAGAGGATGTATATAAAGCTTTTTAATGAATTGCATTTTCCCATCCTCTTTGAGTTTGCTGTATGCAACAGAGCCTGCTAGCAAGGGTGCCCCCAGATGCGACCAAACCGAGGCTGCCTCTGTTTAAGGGCAAAACGTGCCAGATGGGGATTGTACAGCAGCTAGATAGATGGAAGCTATGGACCTCGAGGCAAAGAGGAGCCCTGTGACATTGAGGGGCACAAGTGGCCACAGAGCTGACAAGATGAGAAGTAATATGCCCTCACCATTCCTGTCAGTCACGCCACCTCATTAGGGACTGAAAAAGAGAGGGAAAGAGTTTTTAGAGAAAGATGGCAACAGAGGGATTCTGTCTATGGTGTTTCTGTTAGCAATAAATCCATTTTGAGTTCAATTACAATCATAGGAAAGCTCCACTGTCGTCAAGGAACCTTGTTAAATAAGCCCACTGCATGCTTGTAGCAATGACACGTCACTGCAAAAGCAAGCAGCACAGGATTTGGTGCACATGTTGGAAGTGAGAGGTAGAGGGTGGGGCGGTGGGTGGGGGGAAAGATAGCACGGAGGCATGAAATATTAACCCCTGGCTAAACACCCAAGACTAGCCGTCTGTGAAATCCCACTGCGGACAGTACTAATACATGAATTCACAGGGGAGATGATAGGGCCTTGTTGCGCCGCCAGATGGGAAGTGTGCATTAAGGAGCTCTCTCATGTATTCATACACCCATAATAGGATCTATAAGACGAAAATCCCAACAGTCATTTCAGTAACGCAGACGGAACAATACTGCAGAATTCAGGAGCACGTGCGTGCACGTAGACACGCATGGTGTCTCACTCACACACACGCAGACACAACATCCTTTTGCCTCTGAAGCTAAATAGTTGATTGATGGTCTAAGCTGTGAAGAAATGCTCTCCTTTATGTCTCTAAAGGTTTGTAATTGCTGCAGTGAAAGGATGCTCACTCGCCTGGAATATTGATCCTAATGGGATTACTATCCTGCACCAGAGAGAGGGTGATGGAGAGAAGGAGATGGAGAATTTGAGAGAGATGAGGAGGGGTCCTGGCAGATAGGTGAGCGGGGAGACACAGGGAGAAGTCGAGTATGACCTTGGTTTTTTTTTTTTCATTGATCTTTTCTTTTTCACCACCGCAATCCTTCAGTAAGGACTTCCGTACAGGAACGATTACGCCTCGCTTTGGAAACCAGAGATCGGGATAAAAAATGGGGGGGGGGTACTCAAGGGAGCGATCATGGAGGGGCAATGCAGCCCTCCTCTCTCCTAGTCCTTTGGGACTGTTGTTGTTGTACGTGTTTCTGCAGCAGAGTGGAGGCTGCTTAAGTCCCCATAAGTGCAAACAAAAGTGGGTTCAAGCAGAATGTGGAAGAGATAAGTTGGAAGATTGTTTTCAAAGAAAGCCATTCGACTTATATAACTGCTGAGCTGGAGGTGTAACAGAAACTGCAATAGAGAACAACCATATGCTCTCGATGACCATATTGTAATTCTGGGGAAAGCACAGCTCACTGCCTCTACTGATTATTTCCATCACTGTTCTGATTTCACCCCGCCCTCCTCATCTCTGAATTAATCAGCATGGAGGGCCATCAGCCTGTCTGTCATTCTGTCCATCCATCCGCCTGCCTGTGTGACTGCAGTAACCCCAGATGGGAGGCATGGCCATCAGTGTGGGGCCAGACTGTCCTCTGCAGCTAATTGAAACATTATGATGAGAAAGAGTCACGGAATCTGCATATGTGTGTGCCTCAGCCCTTCTGTGTGTGTGTGTGTCAGTCAGTTTCATACTGACCATAATGTTGGTCATCTGTCTGTGTTTTGACTAACTCCGGGCTCATTCCATGCTGCTGAGCTTGAGCACATAGTGGCACTCACACAAAAGTCACCTTTGTGAATAATTATCAGAAAACCATTATGTCCGCTCAGTGCCTCTTGATGTTCCTCTGTGGGAGTGTGTCTTTTCATAGAGGAATGTGTGTATGTGTGACTCATTGTTTGGCCAGCTTTGAAAGTTTGTTTTTCCCCAGTGGGGGTGTTTCAGGGAGAAATGACTTTGCTTAGAGTTCGAAGGGAAGAAAGAGGTAAGGATTATCCAGACGAAGATGCGTTGGGTGGGTGGATGGAGGGCTGAGAAAAGGCGACGAGCTTGGCAACAAACTGTAGCTGAGACAATAATAATCAACTGCAAACCGACTAAAAGAACAGAGAATATTGCCTAACCCACCTGGTGAAAACTGTCTAACCACACACACGCACGCGCGCGCACACACGCACACACACACACACACACACACACACACACACAGGCTCTCTTCTACCTGCCTGTGGGGTGATTGTGAAAATGAGTTTTCAATACCTTCAAAGGCTTGTAATGCAGCCAGCAATTTCATTTTGACAGACACACTTCTAAAGGTTCTTTTTTTTTCTGCAACACAAAGGAAACTCACAGTGTGTATGTGTGTGTCCGTCTGCGTGTGTGCATGTGGACGCAGTAGTGATCAGACTCCCACAGTGCCGTCTCAGCCTTTAAGAACTGCAGGAGACTTGTAGAGGACAAAAAACAGCATGAAAGGAGATAGGTGAAAAAAAGGAAGAAGGAGAGGAAGGGCAGTGTCAGATTCATTTTCCAACTGTGTATTTGCATTAGTTTGTGAAACTACACTTTTTTGACAAGGAGGTCTTTGCGGGGTGATTATCAGAGTGTTGGCGTAAAACTGCTATTCAACACGTTGAGCAAACAGGTGAGGAATTTGAATTACGGCGTGTTAGGGGTCAAGTTTTAATAGGTGGACCGTGTTGTTTATACAAATCGGTATCAGTCACTTTCACCCATTAGATGGATAGCTTATCAGCTGTGTGTCAACTCACATCTTGTTTAGAGGAAATTTAAATCACTGCTGACACGGGCAGTTGTCATCTATTTCCACACAAAGCTAGGCAGATGTTGATAACACATTTCTATTCACAAAAAAAAAGAAGAAAAAAGAAACAATGGTGCAGCTCCAGCTGTGTTAAATCCAAGCTGAATTATTTTGATAGTTCAAATTGCTCCGATGAGTTCCGGTAATAAGTAGACAGCTTGGCTGGCTGTGTCTGCGACAACACGTCAGGTCTCATAGGGTTAAGACAGCACCAATTGTACTAGCTACACTTGCGCTGAGATTTTTCTTGGCATGAGACTTGTTCCAAGCATCTTGGACAATTTGCCACTGTTCTTGTGTGGAATTATTGTGTCCCAGACTAACTCCATGATACTGATATCAGGCCTCACTTGGGGGGGGATGCCATCTGTTATAGAACTCTTTCTTCTTCTTGTTGCTGAAGATAGTTCATTATGACTCTAGCTGTATGTTTGGGGTCATTGTCAAGCTGGGAAATGAATCTCAGATGCTTCCTTAAGGGTTCTACATGATATAGATCATATATTTCAAAGCTTTTACACAGATCTCTATATTTAAAGGCATAGACATGTACACATGCCATTAGAGACATCACCACTAGTGCTCCTGCAGGTGGTTGGTCCTCAGCCAGTACATCAGACTGATGGCCTGGCACTGATCGCTTATGACTTAGGCAGCCACGGGGGGTCCTTGGGGCCTGTGAGGGCCACACAGTCTCATTTTGGCTTGACATCACTGGCACTGACCTCAGAGGCGGTGCAAAGCTGAAGGCACAAAGTGCCTCATTTGATTGAGCAGAGCAAGAGCTTAGAAAGACAGAGATAATGATTTCCTTCTGTGAACCATTCATAGTATTTGTGCTGTTGTGGAAATCAACAGACTGTGTAGAACAAACACACAGTGCAAGCATCTGTATCTGAGACAGCCACCTCTATCTTTAGAAAAAAAAAAAAGTGATTCATCCCAGTGCAAAATAGCAGTCATATTGCATTCTTCTCGTAACTGCTGGCTACAAGATGACATAGAAAACGCAAAATGTAGATCTTTAAAATGCTGTGGTTTATCTGTGCCAAACACGCAGCTTATAGAAGCTGTACCAGTCAGAATTTTAAATGCGCAAGGAATCAGTTAATTGTCCACGTAGTCATTTTACTTTCCAGAAACATGAAAAACAGGTGGGGTTTTTTTGTGGTTGTTGTTGTGGGTCTTGATGCACAGTTAAATTCCTGATCCTGACTGTCAGTTTGCTCATAATTAAGACTAACAGTGCAGGAGTCGAAAGTTTTTCTACTGTTAAAAGTTTTTCCATCGTGACTCCTCCCGAGCTTTGAGTTGAGAAGGGAAATCCAAAGATATAGATTATCTGTGATTGATGATTATGGAAGACAGAGTAGATTGCTCCAGATTTATTGTGTCTGATGATGAGTCCCATTTCTTTCGTGCTGATTATGGCTGGAGGGCTCCGCAGGTTGTTCACGCCTGTGTTTATTATGTATGTGTGAGCGTGCACATTTCCCAGGACACAGCACCCTGAGACCGATGTGCCTCGTGTGTAATAAAGAAGTGGCATAATGAGATGCCTAAGTTTCCCTCTTTGAATGATATTTTACATTAAAAATGTAAATTAAAAAGTCCCCCCTCACCACACCCCGACCCCCCTCTCCTCATCACCATGTCCAAAACAATTTTCTGCATGGCTCCCTTGCAGTAGTGGAGTAGAGTGTATGTTTGTGTGTGTTCGTGCATGTGCACGCGTGCGCATGTGTGTCCGTTCTTGTCTGGACCCTAACTGATTGTGATTGCATTTCCATCGGATTTTCTCCCGGCGAGAAGGAAAGCAGGGCCAGAGACGGAGAAATGGGATCAGAGGGGGAAACTCATCTCCCCTTCCCAGACACAGTCCCTTTTACACACACACTCACACACACACACACACACACACACACACACACTCACGCAAATACATTGAATGGTGTCTTCTATTACTTGGGGTATTAGCATTACTAATGAGGTGTGAGAGAGGGACAGAGATGGAGCAAGTGGAAAACGAAAAAGAGGAGGATCAGGGAAACAGAGCGAGTGAGAGGAAGAGGAGTAACTATCAATCTCATTGCAAGGGAATCAATGAGGAAGGTAGAGAGTTGGAGAGGAAGGCAGAGATTAGAAATTTATTGGAAAGGGTGAGAGTTGGTAAAAGAGGGAGAAGCAAGATGGGCGGAATGAAAGTAAAGGCGTAGCAAGCAACTGAGAAGTCACATTTCCCATCTAAAACCATCTGTTCTGTGGTGTACACTGTGTGTGTACACGTGTGTGTGTCTGCTCTCTATGTACATACGTGTATTATCACACACATATGTGAGGAGCTGCTTATCATATCTGGTAATCCAGGAGGATTTCACGATTCATCGAGTGGGATGAGAGGATATCCTGATTTACTAACAATGGCTTTAAGAGATGCTCTCAACCTTCCCACTCATCTATACTGTATGTGTCTATGTGTGTATGTGTGTACATTTTTCAATTTGTGTCTGTACAGGATCAGACTGCCTCTTCAGAGAAGCTGTACCAGTTGGACACCTGTTCTGATAACTCAACACTGACAAGCTTATTGTTCAAGTGCTACCTACACTATAATTCCCTATACAGTCTGTAATGCACAAGTAATGAAACATCCTACAGTCTGTACGTGTGTGAGGTACTGTGATGTGTGTCTGTGTTTTACCCCAGATAGCGTCTTTGCACTAGATAAACCCATTGTTCTCCCCTCTAACCACCATTATCCCAGTGCAGAGGAAAACTGCTTCACTTGTTCAGTGCAAAATCCAGAGTATGGCTCCTCACCCATCTCCTAAGACTGTCTCATCTCGTCTCTCCATCCATTCACTTTTTTAATTTCATCTGTTTTTGCCTCTCCATCTGGGGCTCCTCTTTTTTTCAATTTTGTTCTCCCTGCACATCATTTGTGCAATCACTCTCTTCTTTTTATTCTTTTCCCCCCTTCCTCCTCTTCCTGCACTCCTTCTTTTGTCTGTCATAGCTGGGTACAGCGCAGTCATTTGCTGCTATAGTCTATAGCTAGAAGCCCTCACGCAGAGATAGATGCCTGCCTATGAAAGACATTTGTTTCCTTTACTGTCACTGTGCAATAATCAGCCACTCTAACGTAATCAACATATTGCCCTTGCAGTAAATACAGCTGAGCAAGTGCATCCGCGCGCACTTGTGTGGGCATGTGAGCTTCTCCGTGTGCGAATGTGTGTGGTAATGGGGAGGGAGAGCGGTTTTTGTTTTTGTATTTGTGTGCCTGTGTACCTGCAGTCGTGTAGATGTGGATGGGTGTCTATTCGGTCTCTTTTCTTTTCTTTGGCAGGGCATGCAAATGCAGATTCTCATGCATGCGTATGCCATGTGACAGAGAGAGATGATTCTTGGTGAAAAACCAGTTTGTTAACGAATTAGAGTTAATTAGCCAACTTTCAGTTCCCAGTGCTGTAATTGGGCCCATTTCTCTCTGTTTCCTCCAGCTGGCGTCTCTCATCCACTGCGGCGAAAGGAGGGGAGAGAGAGGGAGAGAGGGGAGGGATGAGTCTGAGGAATTGGTGGGGAAGGGTAGGGGGAATGGGGGGTGGAGGGGGGAGCATTACATGTCTGTAGGGGTCTGTGGAGTGCGAGCGAACTTACCCCCTGGGGGTAAGAACCACTTGCACCGGGATCGAGACAGTAAGAAGTATTAACTGAGAGATAATGACGAAAGGAAGGCTGATGGGAATGAAAATGCAAAAGAACGTGTGAGATGAGGGCGGAGAGGAAGTGCGAGGGGAGAGTGGTGGTTTGTGAGATGGGGGGGGGGTGACAGAAATATTGAAGGATGAGAGGGGAAACGGTGAAATCATAAGCCATTGCAAATTGAGGGAGAATGATGCACAGTGTTACAGCAGTTTAAGGGCGAGCACGGAGCAACTGTGTTCAAGTCCAGCTCATGTAGAACTTTCTCACAGGCGCCTTTTCCTATCCTTGCTTTTCTCTCTGCACCAGCTTAATAAACCCAGAAATGCCATGAAGATCATATTTAAAGTAAACGACACTGCAGGGTCTGGTTGAGAAATAATGCTACATATAAAAATTGTGAGGCAAGGGAGTAGTGAATGAAGGAGTGATGAAAGAGAGGAACAGGCCCTCTCTTGGTACCGCAGTGTGATGATCAGTAGAGTCTAATGAAGGTGGAGATGTCCCACAGGAGTCCTGCGCTCTCTTGACGACCACTGGGAATGGCAATTAATGCATGGTGTACTGAAGGAAGATGCATATACACACACACACACACACACACACACACACACTGGCTGGTGCACACATTCAGATGCACAGTTACATAAAGTGAACCAGTCTAACTTGCCATAGTCTAAACTCAAACAGTGCAAAACGGTGTATGCTGCATTCAGCCATATTACATTTACCATCAGTTTACATAATGAAAATGGCATCCGGAGAACAGTTTTATTTCCCATTATTCCATACAAGCTCCAGACAGAACAGTTCACAGCTCAAGTGATTGGCTCCATTGTGCATGTAACCACCCAGATCGCTCAACAACACGGGCCTCATTCTTCCTTTGGGTTTCCTGCACAAAGAAGTCCTGTTCCCTCTGCTGCATTGCCCTATATTTCATATATAAAACCTGTGTGTGCATCAGCGCAACTAACTCCTTACATTGGCCCTTCTGCTCATTATCTTATTGGTATTTTCCTCCAGTTGGTGCACTGGCTGCAGTAGTGATGGAGAGAGAGTGGAGAGAGATTTGGAGTGGGAAACGAGCCTCAGGTGGATGGGTCCCCTCCCTGCACTGCGGATTGCTGCATGTGTCTTCTGTTGAACAACTACTTTTAGAGCAGGTCACTGAGGGGCCTCACAGTTATGTAAAGATGAAAGGATAAACTGCTGAGACAGGAGAGTAGAGAGAAATGGACAGCGTAAGAGATAAAAAAAAAGAAAAAAAAGTGTGTGTGTGTGTGTGTGTGTGTGTGTGTGTATGTCTATGTGCACGCACATTAGGCGTCTTTGCATGAATGACTTGGTGTGCGTGCGTGCGTGCTTAGCAAACGCTACAAGCCAAATACGGCTGGTCTGCCCTCTTATGAGATAAAAGCGTCTGCCTCTATACCACTGAGACTGCAGTGTAATGGCACTACAAGACTGAAGCTGACACATGTGGTTGGAGAAAAGGGATGGGGTGGTGGAGAGGGGAGGCCTTACAGAAACGATGGGTGGATGACGTCAATATCGGCCCTGACATTTACACTGCAGGGGGTGGAAAAATAAGACCTCCTCTGTTCCACCTCAACCTCTTGTAGTTCAAGAGAGATAGGAGGAAAGTTTCTCTTTTTTTTCTTGTTTGTCCTCTTCTTTATCCATTGAAATTACCTTGACCTTTGCATATGTCAATTGAAATTGTTCTTCCTTTCTCTTCATCTTTCTTTTTGCTCTCTGCTGCTCCTACTTGCTGCCCATTGAATTTTTTTTCTTCTTCTTCTTCTTTTTTTTTCTTGGTCAAAGGCTACATAAAAAGATGACACTGCCTGCCCGATCTTTCAGCTGCAGCAAATGGGCACAAAAGCATTTAAGTTACAGACCAAGGTTTTGTATCCTGTACTCGTTTTTTTTTATTTTTTTTGTCAGCCTTTTTTCACACTTTCAGCTGCATAATTCCTCAACTGTAAAAGGGGATTCACTGTAGTTATTTACTTTCACCAGAGACAGGCAGTTGGGATGGAATAAGCCATCTGTGAAATATGTATATTTTTTTTAAATGCATGTACACGCGCACACACACACACACACACACACACACACACTGATAGTTTAGCAGACAGCAGAGGTGCTATCAGTTGTAGTTAAGGAGGAGGGGTCTTAGTTACCTCTAGGTTAATGATCCTCATTAATATGCGCTAATATACCCCAGGTCATGCAGTAATTAAAAATCTCATTCAACGCTCTCAGCTTAAACTGACTGACTTGGCTTCGTCCTATGACGATCGGCATTTATTATTTGTCTCTGAGGTCTGCAGTTCACAATCAGAGGTAAGCCTAATACTCTAATGTTGAGCGTTTGGCTATTGTGCATCTCCTGGAGTGCCTAGTAAAGGTTTTTGCCTCTGCTTGGCTGGGCATGACTGTTTGTGAGCTGAAAGGGCTTGCAGGTTGTGCCTTGGGGAGTTGCATCACGTTTGCAAGAGAGTGTTTGTGCAAAAGAACCACAAACAAGCGCTCTGAAATACACACTTAGGCATACACCTAAATGCACAACTGCATGTCAAGTCCATTAGCATAGGGACTTCCATATTCCTCTGAGTCAGCTGATGTCAGCTGATGCAAGTTGTGCTAATTGTAAGGCTGTATGACTATTGCATGGTCATGTAGGAAAAATGGATACATACATACGTAAATACAAAGACAAAATAAACACCTTTTCTAGTAGAAGGCATAGATATAGTGAGACAGATCCATGGCAGACGGTGGGACAGCACGTTTGCGCTGCACATTTTATTCTGTTTGAGCTCGCAATCTGCATGTAATTAACATCTGATTTACTAAGGCAGCAGCTAATAATGCAATCAGTGATAATGTTCGCCTCCTAAGCATATCCTGAAAGTGAAGATGATTTCAAAAAGGGGCAGTAGGATTTGTCTGAGATCCACCCAAAATAATATTTTTGTAATATCCAAAATGTCAGTTCCATTAACTGAGCTCCTTAATGAAACTCAAACAGGGAGAATGAATTGGGTGTCTATTATGTTAAAATTGTAATAATGACCTATTTATAGAAATGTACGTAAAGGTTAAACGGATGAGGTAATTGAGCCAGCTTTTTATGATGAAAATAGTAGTCATACTAAAAATTGCACAGAAGACACAGTGATCTGAAAAAAATACAGCTCAGCTTTATGCGGATGCCTCGTCAGAAAATATAGCAGTCACTAAAATTCTTTAAACTTAATGTGGTTTTTTTGTTTGTTTGTTTGTTTTTTGTGGCTCAAATAGACAGTGGGATTCTTGGCGACTGTAATTCACCTGTTGGCAGGTGAACAACCTGTGACAACCAGTTGTCAGACTCCTTTTTTTTTCATCTCTTTAATTGTTTCTTTTTGTTTTTCTGTGTCTTGCTGTCCTTTTCGTGCTCTTGTGGAATGAGTTTTGTTTAAAGGAGATTGAATTCTGGATCAGTGGCCTTCAGAGACTGAAAGAGCTGTTGTAAAATCCATGCCTCCTTCTGTTGTTTAGGAAGCACTGCTTAAAAATTCATGCATGTGTAAGTTAGAGGCACATAAGAAAACTGCCGCTTTACCACACTGTATCTGTCTGATAAAGAACTCCAACTGCTCCAAGGTGCCGGCTGCTCTGTAAATTTCGCCAGGAGTGTGGAGACTCTCTCGGCTGCTCCCCTTAACAGCGAGAGCACAATGCTCAACAGTAAGCTAGTTAGTGTGAACAAAATGTGGCCTGTGTGTTTTCCAGCTCTCTCAGTCCTTTTTTCTGTTGTTACTATAAATAGAGAATGCAGAACATCAAAGAGAGGAGAGGTTTCTCTCAGCAACAGGCCACAGTACAGCCATTATCCACTGGCTCTAAATACATCATCCCTCTTTTGGCTGATCCCAACGTAGAAGGTTCTGGGGACTCTGTGTTTGTGCGTGCGTGCGTGTGCACGCGCGGGCTTAATCGTCAAAGGAGACACTGCTGACTCAGCCTCGCAAGCCTACTGTCTCGCACACATACATCACATAATGCAACAATTCGCACAAAACAGTTTCATTGAAATCGAGTTGATTCATGACTTTTCAATAGAACACGCTATCTCTGACTGCACAAGGTCGCAAACTGGCATGCACCAAATGGATCACTTTCCATCTCCTCTTTCTCCCCCAGCTCTTGCTCTTTTTGTTTCCCTCTCTTTTAGACTTGTTTTTTTTTTTCATCTCTTTAATTGTTTCTTTTTGTTTTTCTGCATATTTCTGTCCTTTTTGTGCTCTTTAAGAACCTAGCTTTTCATAGCAACCGCCTCAAATGGCTGATCTTTTAGTAACATGCTGAACAGGTATTTGTGCAAGCACCTCTGGATGCATCTACATCTATATGTAGTTGAATGTGTGCTTCTGCATTATTTGTGCAGAATTATTTTTATTTTTTTGGGGGGGGGGCACTGGCCTCATGTAATTAATGAAAATAAGGACAGAAGGAGACCTAATTATCAGCAAGAAATAGCTGGTGGTGTAAACATTTAATTCAAGCTTCGATGACTCACATTTAAGTGCTTATTAGCGAAGATGTTTTGAGCAGTGAATTAAGTTTTTATTTTTGGTGAAGCTTTCTTTCTTACCTTGATCTTTATCAGCACAGTGTAATGGTCCTTTTTTTTATCTTTCAGTAATCTTTAATTTTAGCTAATTATATTAAATTAACTGTAACTCACCTTTTTGCATGACAAGCACATGGATGTGTTGAATTTAATTTCTGTTCCTCCTCCTAATTCGTGTCCCTAGCTTGCACCAGGTTCACTATTTTTCCTCATGTCGCTAAAGCTTCTGCGAATGATTCAGCAGCATGGAAGATTGGAGGAAAAGCTCTGTCTGCCCAGGTTTTCACCCCACTGATTTTTCTTCTGTAGCATCTAAAAGCTTTCTCCAGTGGAAATAACAAACACAGATATTGGTCTTCCAGATAGGGCATAAATTTAACGTCTGTCCAAAGCTGCAGGCAGGTTTCTGTTGTTTTTTGTCAGTGGCTTCTCTAAGTGCCAAGGCCAAGTGTTATCTCCGGTAATCAAAGATTTTGTCCATATGCGACTCTCAGCCCTTCGCTCAAGTGAGAAAACATGGAAGCAGCCGTGCCAGTGTCACAAAATCTTTTGGCTTGAATGCAGAAAAAGTGCTTTTTGTTATTCAAATGTAATATTTGTTACGCTTGTCTTCATTTTATAATAGGAATGAAACTGAAAATAATTGGGTGGCATTTTTAAACTCCATATTGGGATTTGCTTTGTGTGGTTCTTGTTACTCTGTTCGTATATCTGCACAGATCAGGCAAGGCATTAAAACCACTGTTAAGGGGCATTGATCATTCTGTTAGAATGTAATGTTAATGGCAAACTTTATGTCCTGGCATCCATGTAGAAGTTCCTTTCACACATGCCACCCACCTAAATATTGCTGCAGACCAAGCACCCCCCACCCCCACCTCAATGGCAACAGCGCTTCCCTCACCTCACTCCAACTGCCAGAGGCAGATGGCTGACCTCCCTGATCCTGGATCTGCCGAAAGTTTCTTCCTGTTAAAATTGTTTTGTTTTGTTTTATTTTTTTTTATCAAGAAGTGTTCACTCATAGCAAACTCTTGTGTTTCTCTTCTTTAATATTGAGGGGTCTTTACAGTTTAAAGTGCCTTGAGATAAACGTTGCTGTAAATTAGAGCTGTATAAATACAAAGTTTAATATAGACTGTATGCATAATTTTGGTGATTTTGCTGATTTAATAATTTATGTTTTTTCTTCGCTGACATGTCCACTTTTTCTGCTGCTATCAGATTTGATTCATTAATAGGCAGTGGTTTGCTTAGTGAGCACAGCAGCAGCACAAAGGTGATGTCTCAATGCAGGATTTGCAAAGGACTCGCACAAACTAACAAACCGACTTTTCTGTACAAAAATGTTGTCCTGTGCAGATCTGCTCCTTTCTGCAATTATGGAGCATGTTGAGAGTTAATGGAATGCTGAGAGGAGAGCTATCTATAGTTCTTCACCTTAGGTTGAAGGTCTGGACACATTCGTGCATTTTCCATGCATTGTGTGTGCATGTGCAGCTGTGTTGAAGCGCGCTTGCTCATGCGTCTGTGCGTGCGTTTGCATTGATGTGGGAGGAGGAGGCTATTTATTTTGATTGTTTTCGATGAGGCTCCAATGCGTAGAATCCATAACAATACCATCAATCCGCAGCAGGAGCAGCAACATGGATGTAATTTATATGGTAATGCAGCCTCCGTGGTTGCCCCAAGTTACACAGTGGACATCTCTGACAGTGGACGGCATGACTGTGGTGTAGCATCCTAATGCTATGTATAACCATACGCACACGTGCACATATCCGCAACAGGGAGGCATGTTTCAATTAGCGGACGCTGAAAGATGCTCGACTGCATTTGTGCTGCTGGGGCTAAAGGTCGAGTGTATTGTTCTGTGTCAAGCTGGGTCTGCCTTCGTCTCGCCTCCTCTCAAAAAAAAAAAAAAATACTGTCTCTTGACAGCAGTGAGAAAGGATCTCCTGAAGCAGCCGTTGGGATAGGCTGAGTCTTTTGTTAGAATTCATGGCCTGCATTTCTTGTGTTGCAGCACACTGTAGCACACTGCGCGACTGTGTGAGTGCAAATGTATCCACGTGCATTAGCTGTAAAATCTACGGACTTTGGCCTCCACCTTTTTGATCTATACAATCCTCCTGTCTGTTTATGCCGCTGGAAGCATTATGCAGTTTATCTTTAGTACTCTGGTCCACTATGTTTGCAGTCTGTGTAAGTCAATAACGGTTTTTGTATATATTTTTTTTAATGTTTTAAAGCATAGCCAAACTCAGATCAGTCAGTACTATGTTACAGTGGTCAGGTACAACACACAAAGAGTGTTGAGGTCTGTGTGCATCGCTGTTCCTTTGTAGAATAGTCCTTGATGAGACTATCAGCACTGTTATTCAATTCATCATCTCCTTGCCTTTCTTTTCAAAGTTCTGTTGACATTAGTTTGTAATTGGCTTCCATTATCCCAGTGCACTTCACGTTATATGGAGGCCAAAGGATATTGTTAAGAGGCCCCTAATCATCAGAACCTATTACTTCTGAGTGACCTCAGAGCCATCCTCTGTAGAGGGGATTTTTGATTTGTGATTGAAAAGATGGAGCAAGGTAAAGGTCTTTTGAGGATTTCTGCCTTTAACTTTTCATCTCCCTGCACATATACCTCTTCTTCTTTTCCCTTTCAAATAATTCAGTTTCATTCATTCCTTTTGTGCTCATTCTGTGAGGCTGGCTGTAATTTTCAGAGTTCACAAGTTTTATACATCACATTTGGCCAGATGAGAACGTATCATTATGAGATTTAAGAAGAGTTATCGTAGCTTTGTATTTTCCATTCAGTTTTGTTTTTGATTTTGTTTTTGAATTTTTGTTTTGAATTTAATGCAGTTTCTGGAGTAGATTTACTCATTTCTGTGCAGTTTTCGTTATTTTGTGTGTTAGTCTAAGTTTGCTTGTCTAAACTAAGTGTGATTAATGGCTTAATCATACTAGAATAAAAGTAGGACGGCAACCTCCTTTAGACTATTAAAAGTTGTTTTTTGTACGGTGATTGCATTGAATATTTATTGCTGTTGGAGACCAACCGCAAGTAGTTGCAGCGACCAACTGGTCATCGAGTAGTTGTGCGTGTAACACCATCAACCTCCAGGTGAACGCTTTTGTCGCCTGGTGGGAAGCAGCCTGTCTCCAAGCCATTGTGATTCAACTCAGAGTGAATGCAGTCACTCTTAGACAGATTGGCAAAGCTTTGCAAATAATTGCAGTCTAATTTACAAATGCAGGGGGACTGCCAGCATGTTACTGTGCCAGTGAGACCAACCTGTCTGCAACCTGATTCGACTCAACTAGCTGGCAACTGGTTGTATTGTGGTTATATTCCTAACTCAAAAAAAACCAACATTTTTTTATAGGGTAACAATTTTATGAATTTTGAAGATTCTTTCAACAAATACTAACACCCAGTCAGTGACTTTCAAATTGCTAAATTATTTAAAATTCCTTAGTTTTTAGGTTTTAGGTTTGGAATTGGAAGGTGGAATTAGACCCTTCAAAAATTCACTGATTCATGTGCACCAGCCTCTTTGTGTTGGTTGTATTGGCCAACTGCATCAAGCTGACAAAGACCATTTAGTGAATATTTTTTGTCAATATTCTGTTTTACAGTTTTGTTTTGTTTCATTTAACTAAAAAAGTATAATAGCCACTGTGGTGACAAGCAGTCACCATTTTTACTGATGACTCATAAAGTCAATAATAACAATTTTATCAAAATGTTTGGTTGTACAAATATTTAAAAGACCGGTGGAAACAGTTACCATGTAAAAAAAAACAAACAAACAAAAAAACATTTTATATTCTTCTCTTCACTTTCTGTAACGCAAAGCTGTGGAGCTCTTCTCAAGAGGAATGAATGCATAATTTAATGCAAACCAGTGATTCCCAGCTAGGGGGCACTTTCCAAGTGGTACTGTGGAGTTGCACAACTGACTTTATTTTCATTTCACTGACATACCTGAATGCTACCTGCTGCAAATTGAGAGTGAACAAAAAGTAGTTAAAACAACTGGATAACATTAATGGATAAGCTGAATTTAAGCTGAATTAAAATTAAAGATTCCTAAAAATGCTTCAGTGGGAATGGTTTCTAGCTGATGCTGAGAACTCGCTTGTTTGATTTAACTAATATTATTGAATAGCATCCAGCTTGAAATTGGTTCAGATTGTTACAATTTGAACATGTGGTCTACAATGACTCCAGAATAAATGCTTCTTGTGTGAATGGGAACAGAAGCAGAACAGAAAATTAGGCAAAAACAAAAAAAAAAAGTTTTTGTTTTGTTAACTTTTTTTCTCAGATCTGTCAGTTTTCTAAACATCTGGTATTTTTGAGTGAACTTGGAATGATGTGCCAATGAAAGAAAAAAAATTCAGGAGTGAGTGATGCTTAAAGTCTGGATAGCACCTTTTTCCCCCCTCCACTGAAAAGCATCTTCAGCCACAGCCCTGGGCTGTTTGTGTGACTGTGGAGGACCTGCCTGTTTGGGAAGATGTCCCCTATAGTTGCAAAGCGATGAAGTGATGCTGGCGAGATGAAAGAAAGAAACCGAGCACGAGCAGAGGAGAGCTCTAGGCCAGAGAAGAACCCAGACACTCTGTTATACATCAAAGAAGGAGCCAGTGATACAATCATCTCTTTAGGCTATGAAAGCCCAACTTTATTAATTAAAACACGTCTGTTGAATCATCTTCTCATCTCTCCCTTCCCACTTTACTCATTTTATCACTCATTTCTGGCAATGGCGCTGATTATGAAAGGAAAAAATAGAGGGGGAGGATGTGGGAGGATGCATAAAGCAGACCAATTCCTGGATAGGCTTCCACATCCCAGTTGTTGCTCACAACAACAACAGGTGTGCGTCTTGTAACAGTCAAGCTAAATGTGTAATATTAATAAGCAATGAATAAGAGGATAGAGGAGACGAGGACTTGAGAAATAGGAAGAGAGGAGGGAACAGGAAGAGAGATGAGATGGGGGAGATAGACGGCACTGTATGGATAAATAGAGAAAAGGGCCCATTGTGTCAACAGCTGTCTAAATAGCCCTCAGATCACTGTCAGGCACTGTCATACGTACATACACACATATATGTGCATAGTTAGACACACACACTGACTGACAGCACCCCCTCAGTCCAACATCTGTGCTGACAGCAGCCCTGGTAATGAGTCTCTGCATGTGCCAGCATGGGTGTGTCGCTTCTTTTTCCTCCCTCTTCCCGGTGCACGGCTCATTCAATCATTTCACTCATCTTGTTGTTTTCCCCGCTCTTTTCTTCGTTATTTTTTCTCGTCATCTTTTTAGGAGCACGTGCTGATTGACTTCGCCGCGCTCGAGTAGCAACTAAATGAGAAACAACGTCAAGTGTGAAGTTGTGCGGCAGATCGGTGTGCTTTTCAGGTGCGCTGCGTTGCATGTAGAGGTGTGGAGGAAGAGAGGGATGAATGAAGGGAGAGATGAAGAGATGATGAATGGCTCTCGTTAGAGGGGTAATTTGTCTCTCCTTGTCTGACTGGGCTCCAGCTGTCGCTCCATCCTTCGCTCCACTCTGCTCTCCTCTCCTCGGCCTACCGCTCCTCACCTCAGCCAGATGGGTGGACGGATGGACGGATTGAGGCGGGAGGGAGGGAGGGACAGAAATAAAGGCAAGGACAGGGAAGAGAAGGGAAGAGAATTCACTGAGCAGCCAACTAGTAGAATTATGCCTGACGTATAATGCCATAGCACAGTAAGGAATGGCTTCATGGAGAAACAATAGATGATACAAAACTCATTCTGAGATGATTCAGTAGAGACATGCAGTAGCTCAGCAACAGGCAAAGCTTATACACTTGTATGACTCACACAAGCAAGTCAAAGTCTGGTGCCTGCAGAACCAACTAATGATGATTGTGTGCATGTGTGTTTTTTTTTTTGTTTTACATTGTACACAAATCATCAAGGGACACTGCTAATACTTCTAATACAGTGCTTCAGTCTTAGGATTGCCTAGATTGTCCCCCATGATACGCTTCTTTTTCACACTAATCAACACTTGTGCAAGAGAGCTGTAGATTCAAAGAGAGAGAGATGGGCACAGCGAGAGGAGGACTGAGAGATGTATACAGATGGCCAGGGAGGCGGCTGAAGGATGGCAGCGAACAAATCGTCAGGAGAACCACGTGAGCTCATTGCCAAGTCTTTGTTCTAATAACACAAAGCAATTTCCACTGACCTTTCTAGAAATGTAGCGGGCAGAAATGACTGAGTTAAGGATGCCCCACAGCATAATTGCTAAGGAGATTAAAGTTCCCTTAATTGCTTTTGGCCAACTAGTGCAATTTTTCCTTTTTTTGTGATTAAAGTCATTTAGAATATTAATAACTGTGTGTGCGCGAGCTCGCACACACATGATTGTATAGACCCATGATAAAAAAAAAAAACGTGTGTTTTTTATCATGCTTATTCAAGGTGTGCTGCAAGACACGCACTGCCATTTTTTTTATTACCAGTGGTCACCAGCAGCCTCATTATAGGCCTTGCGAAATATGCAAATAACTAGATCCTGTCTCGCCATTCTTTAAAGAGGGAGCAGTCAGTTCATGTAGATCATTGGCTTTTTTTTTTTTTTTTGCATGTGTCGGTGGCTTATTCCCCCTTTACCTCTTTATTCGTTTTGTTCCTGTCCTCCATCTTGCTCAGTCCCCTCTTATTGCCTCTTCCCCTCCTAATTCCCTTCCTCTATTGCTTTCTTCCTCGCATTTTTTTTCTTTTTATTGGCAATAAGTTTTGTCAGCTCATAGCTTCTTGACTGTCTCCCCCCACACACCTCTCTCTCTTTCTCCATCTCTCCTGGTCTTGATTTCCCCAGTTAACCCTGTAACCTCACTGTCTCCTCCCCCTCCCTCCATCCGTCTTTCCCTGTCCCTCCCCTTTTCCCTCCTGTCGGCCACAGTGTTTGCTTTGCCATTGTTTATCCATTTTTCTCTGTTTGCTCTGATGAGATTGACCGTATATAGACGTGCGCGCAAGCCACACACACACACACACACACACACACACACACACACATACCTAAACAGAAGACAAGGCTAGCATGTCTCTGGGGTGTAGTTAACGTGGGGCTGTGGATCGATCCTAGCTCTGGTTTCCATGACGCAAAGCTCTAAGCTGGAGCAGTTTGGACAGCAGGATGGAGGCATCAGTCTGTCTCTGTTTCTGTCAAATAAATCTCTGCAAAGCCGTGACAACACCTGGAGTCAAAGGTGTATTTACCATGATTAATGCATTTCATTTTGATGCCACATAGAAGGGTACGTTAGCCAACAAATATGGCCAACCACTTTGTTTCTTAAGTGATATCTGCATTGATCTTCCTCCCTCCCCCTTGCCCAGGTACCGTTTCTCCCCAAGGCGAGCAAAATTGCACCGTCACTGAAAAAAAGCCCCCCAATCTATCATGGCCTATTGCAGATTTTGAGTCCTGTCAATGCTCTGTGATGGGAAGATGAATGCTGTCAAATTACAATCACACCACATCTGTATTCTGAAGAAACGTCAGTAAGAAAAAAAGGGGGAGTGGGGGGGGGGTAGTGCAATGATGAATGTGCAGCTATCTTTTCTTTTTCTCCAAGGTCTCAATGCTTTTCTGTCGTCCTCCTTCTATGTTGCTGGCTGTTTTTGTTCTGTATGAAAAGAAGGAGAAAGGAGACTGAAAGGCAGTGTTTTCGATTTTCCTGGCGAAGTCTTCAGTGACAAACGAACGAATGGATGAAGTTTGTAGAACTGGAGATGAACTAGACCACTCCACCCCCTCCTTCCCCCTTTAAACTTTGTGGGGGGGGACAAAATGGCTAATTTGTTATTCAGAAGGGAAAAAAGAAAACATGACTGGCTAACAAGGGCTCTTATTTTGAACGCAGAACGAGGAGAAAATAAATGATTGTGTTAAAAAGTCTTTGGTTGACTATCTAATTAGTAGTTATAATAACCTGAGTCCTTCTGCGGATTGACTGGACTCAGTGGCCTCATTCTTACCATATTGTTGATTGATTGAGCTGCAAATATGGCAGACATAATTATTCTATATTTTGAGCCGTCTCTAAATAGAATTTATTAGATTTGTCTTTGTCCTTGATTCCAAACCTTTGGAGAGTAGAGTGAATTCTCTCCATCCCACTCTTCTCTCTCTGGTGTACGGGACAGCCTGATTGTGTCCACGCATCCCATGGCTCCTACTATTTAAAGACTTAACTTTCTTTTGTCTTCCCCATGTAGAGGACAATCATACAATGGATGTAGGTCCTTGCAGAAGTCATCTCCCATTCGTTTCAAAGCGGGACTCTTTTAATGAAGAAATAACCCATTCTTATAAATTGCACCTGTGTTCAACTCAGTATGCACCTGTTTCTGCATTTGCTCATTTTTATGGGTTTACTGGAGCATATAGCATCCTGGGTCAATTTTGGCATGTGTATGGAAAAACCCATATGTGTATATAGTACTGTTAATAGCTACAGAACATTTATATCAATATTTTCTTGAGAAAAAAAATGGGGAAATGGCACTAAAATTGTCATAACTTGAAAGGAAAGGTTTTGTACTCATTAATGCGTTTAGGAGATCTGCGGGCTCTCTTTGCAAATCGTTCTGTGTTGAGTTTCTCCAAGTGTCAACCTTCTGTGATTGTACCCAACCTGTTCTACATTGCTAATATCAGGGGCTGCTCAAAGAAGCAAGTTTAATTAGGGGATGACAGGATAGCTTAGTTGAGTACAACGTGCAGCAGGTGTTTCGATCGATGCTGCAGATTTTTAAGCCCTTGATTAGCTCAAATAAGTAAAACAAAAATAAAATCCTCTTGCTCAGGGAGGTTTTTTTAATTTTTATTTCCCACCAAACTTAGACATATTTACAATACCTTTTATGGTTACACTAAAATTTGGATTGATCCCAGAGGTATTAAGTGATCTGTAATTTGGGTGAACTGACCCTTTAAAAGAATGCGGCCTCTACTCATCTAAGATATCCATGTCTCTCATTCGACCTGCCTCTCTGAGCAGGCCCCTGTATCACTGTCAGACAATGCCATCTGTTTTGTCTAACGTCCCCTCCGTCCTTCTCTTCCCCTCCTCTATTTCTGTCCCACAACCCTCCAGGTCGTCCACTCCCTCCAACCTCTTCCTCCACCCTGCTCCCTCCGTCCATCCCGTCCTCCTCGTCCGCCCCCCACCACCCCTCCCCTGGCCCGTCTCCACCCATCAGAGAATGCCAGGTGCCCCTGCTGGAGAAAAACTCCACCCACTCTCACCTGGAGCCCCACCCGGATGACTCTTACTTGCTCCGGGCCCAGCCCTCATCCACTGGTAAGAGAGTGCTCCATTCAACCATCCTTTCATTCTTTGTTTTTTTTTTTTTTTAATGTTTGCATCAGTATGTCATCCATCACCTGAGTCGATGCATTACCTCATCATGTGTCCATTTCCTGATCTGATTTAGTCGTTCAGTAAAATGCCAGGCAGTCCTGCGCTTTAATTTAATGTCACATCTTGTTCTGCTCCAGCCGTTCGTTTCTGCTTCTCTGCATTCCACTGAAGTCAGCATTTGTTTGCAGGGCTGGAAATCAAATCGGGGGACATTTTTATTGTGACTGCTTTAAAATAAAAAGATAATATAAAATATAGAAAGTATTTATTGAATTCATGGTCAGAAATAGAGGGTTATATTGGGAAAACTTGAAATCTTTAATTTGGATGCTTCTGGGATGAATTCAAATGAAGTAATTACAACATGGGGTAATCATTGTGTGACAATTGTAATAAAAACAATTCACGGTTTTTAAATCAGCTGTTGCATAAGCCTAAAAAGAACTAACAGGAAAAAAACTCTCTTTCTAAACATCTTTTTTTTAATGATTTTTTTGTGGCACATATGACAATTCTAGGCAGACAGTCGCTGATTTGTTAATGGATTGCATTTTAAACATAACCCTCCCACCTTTGCCAAAAAAAAACACACAAAAAAAACAATGATGCAAGGGGAAGCAACCCGTACACTCTGCAGAATGCAGATTGGTTGCCACTGAGTAGGTGTGCTTGTAGTTATTTTCCATATGACATTAATAATAGGCTGGAAAGTGAAAGGTAAGGGGATGATGAATTTTAAGTGCCAGCAGGAGGATCAGCGTAGCAAAGACAAACTAGTTAGTTTCCCTGGCTCTAAGCTTTCTCTTTCATCACCAGACCCTCTCTTGTTGGCTGTTAGAGGCCTTGTGTGCTTATATCAGCACCTCGCAACTATTTTTCTCCTCTATGTTGCGCGCGTGCACACACACGCTTACACATACGCGTGCAAACATCTGCAGTGATGAGGCTGTTCATCAGTATATGCATTTATTCTCAACAATTAGCTACTGTGGGGCAATTCTATGCCTCCCTTTCCCGCTCTTCCCCTGTTTCTCCATTCCTCTGTGCATCTGCACTTGTAATCAGTAGATATATTTAGCAAAGGCCTGATGGGAGGGAGAGGGGTGGGCAGAGAAGTCCTAATGTGATTTTTGGTGGAATACAATCTATTGTTAATGGCGTTAGGCTCTCCTTTGATCCAGTATAAATCTTCATTAGGGAAGGCCCGGGTCCCAGGTTCAAGAGCAACGTGATTAGGAGGCTTTTAAAATGACGTTACATCAGCCTTCTAATTGGTTTACTGTTTGCTGGGGCAACATCAATCATTAGCCCAGTAACCGCACAGCAAATAAATTCACTCTGCCACTGACACCCTAATGGCAGACACTGGCAAAGAGGGAGAGTGAGGCTTGCAGGCACACTCTCTCTTTCTCTCATTCTTGTTCGCATACACCCACACTTTCTGTTGTGGGCTTCTTTCAGTCTCTGCTGAGCATGTACGCACAGACAGCGAGCAAGAGAGACAAAGAAAGAAAACAATGACTGAGAAGCGGGAAAAAGGAGGCACAAAGAGGCAAATGGGAGCAGAGAGAGAGAGAAAGCCAAACTTTGACTTCTTGAAGTTGTTTAATGAGACATCTTGCATGAAAAAAAAAACACACCAAAAAAAGCAAAAGAAAAAGGAGAGAGAAAAGAAAGCAACCAGAGCACACCAGTAAAAATAGATGGGAGAAAGTGAGTGAAAGCGAGACAGAGATGAGGACGCATAGAAAGTTAAAGAGACAGAGAAAAAAGTAGAGGGGGATGCAAATTTTTTAAAAAGGGTAAACTGATGAGAGCTTAGAGGGTGAAAAGGGAGATATTTGGATGGAAGAAGAACAACATTCGGATGAAAGTACCACTTTTCCCAGCCAGGACTGCCGATCTAATGGGTGCAGAGAGAGTCCTTGGCTTTGGGCATCCATTAAAATCGGCCTAAATGAGTTCAGAGTGTCAGTCTGGCACTGCATAGACATACCCTGGCACGCAGGAAGGCAAGCAATGGCTGTGAGCAAATAAAACACCTATAACCAGCAACTGTTTATGCATGTGCTGTGAAAGTGCATGCCTGTCTGAATATGTGTTTGGTGTGGTCCTGGAGAGAGTAGACGCTGGGCAGGAAATGAGCCTTACCAAGCCAGGCAGAAACTGACCACAGCGAGATAATCCTCAGGAAACTACATGCTGTGTGTGTGTGTGTGTGTGTGTGTGTGTGTGTGTGTATGCTCCTCTAAAGTAGTCCACCATTACCTAAGCTAACAGGTGGACAGACATGACTTGTGTTCCTAGTGAAGCGTGACAGGTGAATGGGAACGGAACGTTGTTGCCGAGGATTGGCTGGGAATTGGTCTGCGAATGTTTATATGGGAATACTGTCTGGCTCGGAGCACCTGTCTGGGAACGCTCCCTCGGAACGACGGGAGAGCTGAGACGACCAAACGGAGCGTAGCAGATCGCTCCTGGAAAGAGCTAGCGTTAGCGCTGTCTCTGGCCATTCATTATGCATGGGGAACACTAAGCTATTTTTAGCCCGTGCCTCTTCTAAAGTGGCTAGCTATCTGCTGCCAGGGAAGCCACCTCAAGTCACTGCTGAAGCAATGAATGTTTAATGGCTTTGTTGAAACAAATCTACAGAAACAAAAGGCACAACAAAGACACATTCCCTGCTTCTCCGCTAATGTTATTCTTCCCTAATGGTGCTTATGTAAGGGTGACATTTGCAAAGCAGTTGGATGATTTGTTCGTGTGTGTGTGTGTGTTTTTTGTTTGTTTTGTTGTTTTTTTGGGGGGGGGCGCTCATAGGTAGGTGTGTGTGTGGGAGGGGGCAGGGTAAAATGCGCACGTGCATTTCTGCACATGGAGAGTGTTTGTTTTTGGCTGAATTTGATGACTCTTCTCTAGCGGATTATTGCCTCCTAATTAGACAGAGATGACTAGCCAAGCCAAGGCAGAGGCAGTGTGTGTGTGTGTAAATGTATGTCTATAACTTTATCTCCTGTTTGTGCAAGCACGTGTTTGTGTGTACAATAAAACCTCAGTGAGAAATAAGCTCCTTTGTCAGCATGTGTGTGTGTGTGTGTGTGTGTGTGTGTGTGTTTGTGTTTCACCTCAAGTTCTCCTTCCATGCTCAGCCTCAGAGTTCTGAGAAGAATGACAAATGAGGAGCATGTGACATTCTCAGCCAGAGGACACATGAAGCAGCAACACATGGGAATATACCACCCTAAAACACGGGGAGCATGCCAATTAGATAGGAGGGAAGGTGTGTGAAAAACAATGAAGGTTGGTGCAGCAGTTTAAAAAAAAAAAGAGAGAAAGAAAAGTGGAAGCAGTGGAGATATGGGGCGTGAAATAAAGAGGTGGGTAGACAGAGGGAGTGAGGGGGATAGAGGGAGCGTGGGGTGGGAGCTGAGCCCTGCAATGATCCCTTTCTAACTGCTGAATGGGCATTTCTGTCGTGCACTTACAGACACACACACACACACAGATGCACATCCTGCCCCGTGACTTTTCTCTGTTAACCACAGAAAATGTCAATAAACAGTTTACCCATCCAAGGCTGCCAAACACACTGCCTGCCTTGATCGGTTCTTGCTGTCACTTGGACACACACACACACACACACACACACACACCTTTGCACACACACTGTGAAATTAATATGATGTGGCGACCCCCTTCGTCTCACTGAAGTGTGTGTTTGTGCGCAGTGTGTTTTACAGGTTAGCAGACAGACTAATGCTCTTCTGCTGAATGAGGCTGCTTAGAATTGACGAGCATAATGAACTTCCAGGGATTAGTCCAAGCCAAACGCACCAGCTTACAGCTATAGTCCCCCTCTCTTCAGTCGCAGGGGACCTTGGACAAGAATAAACTGGGTCAGGCTGCAACAGCAGTCAGAAGGGGCTCAGAGCTTCTCCACAAAAAGTGACGGCGAAAACAAAACAGCAAGAGCCTGTAGAGAAAATGTTTCTGTTTACTCACACTGGCTAGTGAAAGAGGGAGAAAAGAAAGGAGGAAAAGATAAAGTGGAATAAAATGTGATCTGCTTGGCTGCTCACTAATTGCTCCATTTCCTTTTTTTCTGTTTTTTTTTTTTTGCATGTTTGGTCTTTTATCGGACCGGATTTCTAGTAAAACGGTTGTTCCTATTAGTCTACCTGCGGGTTGTAGTTTAGAAACCACACACTTTATCTGACTAAGTCCCCTATCTTAATTTATTAGAACCATTTAGCTCAAGACTACCCGCTCCTGCACGCTGCCTCTGTTCCACTGGCTACTCACATTTGTGTTTTTGGAGCCAAGACAAAAACACAAATATTTTTCCTCAGTTCTCTGCATGTATATAAAAAATTACAGCCTTGTACCTCGGCCTTGCTCCTCAGGCAGACCCCACTTCTCAATATGTTTGTTTTTTCTCCAGCGAGCTCTAAGGATTTTTTTTTATGGATTTGAAGTCTACATGAGGACAAATTTCTTTGACATCAATCTCCCATGCTGTAGCAGAAAAAAGAAAGCAATTTGTCTCTGATCATAAATATTTTGTAGCAAGTCAAGGGAGATTTTTTTCCTTCTCTTTTTTTTTTTTAAAACTTCTACCAAAGGTTGAGGGACTAATGCAAGAATAGTACTTTCCTTAAAAACTAGTTATTTTTTGCTGCAATATATTACACAAAACACAAGTAGAGCATTAGTAATGAGTTGTTATCCACTTTATTTCACAAATATTGATTCAGTGAGGAATAAAAGGAACAATCACATTCTATCATATAACAATTCAGTTCAGTTAGCCCGACAGTACATGACAGTTGCGGTGGTCCCAGTAGGCTATGAAGAGAGTTAATGCATAGAATTACAAGCAATACTTTTCTCTGAATTTACATTTTTCTGACATTATCTGGAGACATGCAATTGAATTTGCCGCTGAATGATAGATAACAGGATTAGCAATTTTTTTTTCTTTGAGTCTGCAAAGCAAAATGCACTTATTACAAAAAGTGCTAGATGCAAGTTTCTACAACAAAACAGAATGTGTTTCAGTCCCTGCGTAACAATTTAGTGGCTGGATATTTGAAGAATACACTCTCCTGTGGGTGCAGTGTGCCTGCAGATGCACACGCGCAAGACTTTGCCACATGCACGCACTCAGGCTGCAGGAGTTTGTGGGAAAAGTAGGGCTGGGTAGAAAAAAAAATGTATTCCTCTTCCATACAAGGTGTGCCATATATTATTCATCCAAATTTGAATGAAAAACCTGTTCAATATTTATGGCAGGAAAGTGAACAAAAGCAGAAGGCATGCATTTTGGTACACAGATTTAAACATTGGAGACAGCAGGCTAGTCTGCAAGCATGGGGTTGTCTTTTTTTTCTGCATCTCTTGGACTGTGTCCATGCCTGCATGTGTGCCTGCAAGCTTTTTCCCTCAGTACATGTTTTTCTTCATTTTGCGTGTGCGTGCGTTCGTGCGTGTGTGTGAGCGTGCAAGCTTTTGTTGATATGCTTACACTTTATAAAAGTATTTATGCAGATAGTGTGCAGTACAAGTTATTTCACATTTATAGGGACATCGCAAGGAGGAGAAGTAAAGTCAATTTTATTTATAAAGTGCTTTTAACAAACAGGGGTTATCTTAAAGTGCTTTACATCTCAGCAAAGGACACAAACAAAATGCAAATAAAAGGAAGATGAAAGAGAGGGAAACAATCCTTAGGAAGAAATGAGGCAGTATAGGAACAAGGAGGAGGAGGGGAGAAATAAACCCCGCCACATACTTTAATATCAATGCAGCATTTCTGATACAGAAGAATGGCCTTTCAGGCTGTGTTGTGGCTACATGTATGCTTGCATATGCTGGTGTATGCACGCATGTGTGTGTGTGTGTGTGTGTGTGTGTGTGTATCTGTTTCTCCCAAGAGCATCTTTGCATGCACAAACAGATGTTTTGCATTCGCGTAGCAGAGGTCAGGCCCCATCTTTCCCCCTTCTTCGCCCCTTCTCTCCTTTCAGGAGCATCTGTTCTCTAGCCATGTTGGTGACACCTGCGTCCCAGTGGTATCGCAGAGGAATCAAACTGGTTGTCAGCACAGCTGGAGCTGCGAACGAGCCGGGTTCCCTCTTAAATATCCATCCAGGAGAACAGAAATAGATACATTTGCATGATGTAGATGCAAAGTGCATTTGCCTTTGGGTTTGGTTTGTGTCTGTCAAAAGTCGTTTTTTTTCCCCCCTTGAGAATCTTGTGAAAGGCAAATATCAAAGCAGAAGAGCAGACATGAGAGTTCAGCACGTCCACACGTCTCCCTTCCTCTCACGCACCATTTCTTTTCTTATCTAATTCAAGAGAAAATGACATATGGAGGAGGGCAAGTGTGATCACACAGCTTGTCAAAGCAGTTGCTTTTTTGCTGTTTTCACCCCACACACGTGTGTATGTGCTCCAAACTTTGATCAATAGGGGAACGACAATGTGCAAGTAAATAATCTCATGATGTATTCCATACTCAGTGATGATGAAAGTGTGATGTGTGGTACTGATGAAATGGAAAGGACTTGCAGTTATTGCATTATCATGATATGTAACTTTTTGAGCAACTGGCACCTGGCAAAAAAAAAAAAAAGCATGCTGATGCACAAGAAGTGATGCAATTGTGTCAGGCTCTCCTGTACTCTATAGTATGTGGTTTATTGATTTTCTTGTGCAAACCCACACACACACGCACGCGCACAATGAAGATGGGCTCAAATCCCCCACTGATTCATGGGGAGAGAGAGAGTGAGAGCGCGAGAGGGAGAACTGTGATGTGTGAATGGGTGTTCTCGTCTGAGTCATCCGGGTTTGTTTTTCAGCTCTCTCACTCAACAGTCCATTAGCTCATTGTTGGAAGGGCTGGTATTGGATTCTAGCTGACATGTTCCCCCAAGTCTGAGAGCAAGAGATGAGGGCGCACGCTGTGCTGAGTGCTCTAATATTGCTCACACGCATCTTTTGCTACTTGGGGAAAAAGAAAACTGCAAGGAAAGAGTAAAAGTAAGGGAAGGAAAGAGGAGAGGAGTGTATAAAAAATGAAGATGGACAAAACGGGGAAAAATGGGAATCAAAATGTAAGAAGATGATTATCAGATTCCATGTATCTGAAGAGCTGGAATTTCCTTCTCAAATAAGTTATCGACCGTTTGGAAAACATGACACCTACTCTGAGCCAAATGATTGCAGAGGCAAAAGTAGTACATAATGGAATGATAATGAAGTTATTTGCAAGCTGAAGAGCTCTGCTTTTGACATACTGAGGAATAATCACCAAATATCAAATAACATTTCTGTTCTGATTTTGGATTTGCAGCATTCTGGAATGAAGTCCTTGATCCCTTCGATCAGAGACTCGTTTTTGTTTGTTTTTTTCCGACAAAGAAGTGTGTTCCTTAAATTCTTCTCTCTCCTTGTTTTCTTCCAGGGGCTGCCAACCACCAGAGTCAGACCACACTACGACCTCCACTGCCCCCTCCACACAACCACCACACTTTGTCCCACCAGTCTGCCAACAGCCTGAACAGAAACACCCTGAGAGGGGGACGAAACCCCATTCATGCACCCGCTCCGGGGACCGGAGATGGTCCAACCACCCCCGAGTCTGTCCAGTTACAAGACAGTTGGGTGCTTAACAGTAACGTGCCGCTGGAGACCAGGTCAGAGTATATATTTTTTGTTTTGTTTTTTTTTTCTCAGTTTTTTTTCTGTTGACAGGTTTACCTGACGCTGATATCTGGAGCCACTTACAGTAAGCACAGCAGTCGAATAAGCCTTGAGTAATCAATAGTGAGGAATGAAAGGTCAGATCCATTCAGCAACATTTCTGTGAGCTCAGTATGGCGGTGTCAGACAGAAATGCTAGGAGAGAATGAAAGGAGCTGTGGTGTATTTGGCCCTAATTTTTTTTCTTTTAAAGAATAAACTAACTATTTACTCACTTGAACTAACACAACACTTGTTACACTAAAAGTATAAGAATACTTACAAACTTATAAAGGAAGGCAATTAGTGAACTGGGAACAAATCAATGGAAGGTCTTGGTAGAGAGGCAAAACATATTAGGTTCCATGGGCCGTGGACATATTTAATACTACATCCTCTTGAAATAAATGACACTGTGATGCTGCAGCAAGGTGTCCTTGGTGCATAGTGGCAGAAGAACCTCAAGGTCAGTGGCAGACCACCAGTTGGCATGTGGATGAACCAGAGATGGTCAACGGATGGCATCACCAGGTAATACAGCTGTCACTTCGGGGCAACCTCCTTTTAAGCCAAGTCTGTGGCACATTTGTACACCATTTGGCACTTGGCTTGGAGGTCCAGAGAGGCAGAACAGTGGGGGCACAACACTGGCTGTCTTACCTATTACGTAAGGCGTTATGTATGGAGAAGAAAGAAGCCATGTGGTCATGGGATGGATTTGACGGCAGCAGACATAAGAAGCTGGAAGCTGCTAGCAAGATTCCTGTGCACAGGCGGCTCGCATTTGATTGTCACAGCTCACCTGTAGATATGGGCCACAGTAAGTTGAGACAGCAGTGTGAGCGTCCAAGCTGCCCTATTTAGGGATAGCACAGCCTGCCCTGGAAAGGGAAGCCCCTGGAAAAAGTGGGGTAAAGAAAGCTTGCCCAGACTGGTTGGCTGGTTTACTGCGACCAGTGGGTGTTCACTGTAGCAGTAAGCAGAGCAAAATACTATCTGCATAACAGTCATCATCAACATCGATGGACTGCCAAAGAAGAAGACTAAGCTACTGTGGCTGGAAAAACTAGGTGGTAACAGTATCTTAATAGCAGTGCTATCGCTAGCCAGTAATAAGCTGTCAAAGCTTTTTGGCATGGTAAATGCAGGCTAGCTTTTGGTAAACTTTTCACTAATCTGCATCTCACTGTGAGTTAATAGCCCACAAATATGTACATATTTATTAACAAGGTGTATTTTTACCCTCAACCACATTTTATGGAAGAACAGTGTTACATATTAGTTTAGTTTGGCTATTGTTATTAGAAAATTAGTAGCAACATTCAGCTTAGCCGTTAATCACCTGCTTTTTCTGGAAATCTACCTATACAATAATAAAAAAAAAAGTTTTTCTTTTACTTTTGTTTGGCCATTAACAACAGAACAAATTCTACCCACCCCAGCTTTAAAATGAAAGCTCCACTTTGACATCTCCATTCCTTTAAAGGTCAGCAAAGCTTTTAACACTGAAAACTGGAAAAAATGAAATGTAGACACTTCTGCAGCTGTAACACAAACCTATCAAAGTTAGAATATTCATTAACGCCGGTCTACAGAGCTGTATTCACCAAACTTAAAAAGAATCTACAAAAGTGAACTAAGCCTGTGAAATTTTACTCCAGTCAAACTCTACCTCGGAGAGCTGTGCAAATTACTCTGCCTCCACAAGTGCAACCACTTATTGCGATTGCACTGGAATTAACTGACCTTTCATTTGGAAGTGTTGGCTCTTAAAATGCTACTTTGACCGTTGTCCCTTGTTATTTTTTGTTATTTAACACCCACCTAACACCAATTTATTTTTTAATTTTAATTCAACAAATCACTGATTGTCTCCACCATGATGATTTTGTATATTTAGCATACTTGTTAGAAAATATATGGATACAGATATCATACAGATATTCACGGGTATTGTGACAGCGATGCAGCTGCATGAATTGTCTGGATGAAAAGAAAAAGGCCGTTTATTTGATTAGTTCAGCTAATTGCCTCTTAAAGGTCCATAATCAGGTCTATAATTTGTTGCACAAAGGTCCAGTTTTTGCAGTCTTTTTTCTGTTCAGCACCACAGTGGATTTTAATGCAAACAATCAATATGTGATTGAAGGGCTGTCTTTGTCATAATTATGAATCACAGCCATTTTTATACACAGTACCTCATTTTCAGAGGCTCAAAAATAATCAGATGTTTGACTGACAAGCAGTTTCATGACCAGGTAAGGTCTGTTCCCTTTGCAGACATAATATCTGAAGTTTATAGTGGTTTTTTTTGTTTTGTTTTACTGTAGTTTTAAAATATCAGTCCCAAAAAGATATCAGTGCAAATGAGGGTTGCCATCATTAGGTTGAAAAAAATAAAAAATATATAAACCAATCAGAGAGAAAGGAAAAACTTCAGTGGCTAAATCAACAATTCGGTGCATTCTTGAAAAGATGGGATGCACTAGCCAGCTCAGCAGCACCAAAAGGTCACAGAAGACACCTAAAGTGCATGATGATTGAATTATTTCCATGGTTAAGAAAAACAAGGTATAAACCAGTGGTTGCACTGAAGAAGAAGAAGAAAACTAGATGAGATTTTGCCAGACAACATCTAAAAGAGCCCATACAGTTCTGAAAGAAATTCTTTGGACAGATTAACTTGTAGCAGAATGATGGGAGGAAAGTAAGGTGAATGAAAAGAACAGCTCATGATCTGAAGCATCACATTGTCTGTCAAATAATGTGGAGTTAATGTTATGGCATGGACATGTATGATGTGACTGGTGAGGCAGCAGCAGGATGAACTGTGAAGTCTACGGGCCTATACTCAGATGCTCAGATTCAGCCAAATGCCACAAAACTGATCAGACAGCTCTTCACAGTGCAAATGGATAATGACCCAAAACATAATGCAAAAGCAACCCAAGAGTTTCTCAAGGCTGACATACTCTTTAGTGGCCAGGTCAGTCACCTTATCTCAGCCCCAAAAAGCAGCTTTTCAGCTATTAAATACAAAACTGAATGCAGAGAGACCCACAAGCATGCAGCAACTGAAGGTAGCTGCACTAAAGGCCTGGCAAAGCATCTCAAAGGAGGAAACAGCATTTGGCAATGTCCATGGGTTCTAGACTTCAAGCAGTCACTGACTGCAAAGCATTTTCATGTAAGTATTTAAAAAAAAATCCTTGTATTTGAAATTAGGTTAGTTTGCCAGTTAATTTTGAGCCTCTGGAAATGAGAGACTATGTATAACAATGGCTGTAATTCCTAAAGTCAATGCAAAGTTTTGTAAAAAAAAAAACCAAAAAAAACAAAACCCCTTGAATAAAAGCTGAGAGTCTGTACTTTAATCACATATTGATTGTTTGATTTAAAAGTCATTGTAGTGTTGTACGGAGGCAAAAGTACAAAAATTGTGTCTTTGTCCAACAAACCAAACTGCCTCTGCACTTTCTAAGAGCAACCATCTCACACATTATTTCTAAACCAATGTATAAACCTTTAAATAAAAAGGAAATTGCTCTAGGTTGTGATTCATAAAAGCATGCGTGCTACAAAAAAGTAGGTGCATGCAACCTAGAGTGAGGAAGCAAGAAATACAAACCTTTTCACACACTCTACATGTGTGGTTTTTCCAGTACACAAAGAACACTTACCAGGAAAACTGAGTGTTCATGCAGTGTATTACTATTCATGATGCATGGCAGTGAGAGGGATGCTGCCTACATGCTTGTTCGCATGCACACCGTCGGTCTCCCAGCATTTACTCTGCAAGCTGTAGTTGTGTTTCTCCTGCTGGGTGCTGGGGCTTCCAGTGCTGATGGGCCTGGATAAACTCCCCAGAGCGTTGGACCTGTGCAGTATTTATGAGGCCTGGGTGATGTTTAATTCATCCCCCACTGATCTCAGGTCTATACTCAACCTGTGCTCACACATTGTGCTTGTATGCATGATGGGTAAGAACAAGAATACAGGTGCTGGTCATAAAATTAGAATATGATGAAAAAGTTGATTTATTTCAGTAATTCCATTTCAAAAAGTGAAACTTGTATATTATATTCATTCATTACACACAGACTGATATATTTCAAATGTTTGTTTCTTTTAATTTTGATGATTATAACTGACAACTAATGAAAACCACAAATTCAGTATCTCAGAAAATTAGAATATTGTGAAAAGGTTCAATATTGAAGACACCTGGTGCCACACTCTAATCAGCTAATTAACTCAAAACATCTGCAAAGGCCTTTAAATGGTCTCTCAGTCTAGTTCTGTAGGCTACACAATCATGGGGAAGACTGCTAACTTGACAGTTGTCCAAAAGACAACCATTGACACCTTGCACAAGGAGGGCAAGACACAAAAGGTCACTGCTAAAGAGGCTGGCTGTTCACAGAGCTCTGTGTCCAAGCACATTAATAGAGAGGCGAAGGGAAGGAAAAGATGTGGTAGAAAAAAGTGTACAAGCAATAGGGATAACCGCACCCTGGAGAGGATTGTGAAACAAAACCCATTCAAAAATGTGGGGGAGATTCACAAAGAGTGGACTGCAGCTGGAGTCAGTGCTTCAAGAACCACCACACACAGACGTATGCAGACATGGGTTTCAGCTGTCGCAGTCCTCGTGTCAAGCCACTCTTGAACAAGAGACGGCGTCAGAAGTGTCTCTTCATGCTTCCTGCTGCTGACCAACTTAATGGAGATGCAGATTTCATTTTCCAACAGGACTTGGTACCTGCACACAGTGCCAAAGCTACCAGTACCTGCTTTAAGGACCATGGTATCCCTGTTCTTTATTGGCCAGCAACCTCGCCTGACCTTAACCCCATGAGAAAATCTATGGGGTATTGTGAAGAGGAAGATGCGAAACACCAGACCCAACAATTCAGAAGAGCTGAAGGCCACTATCAGAGCAACCTGGGCTCTCATAACACCTGAGCAGTGCCACAGACTGATGGACTCCATGCCACGCCGCACTGCCCCAGTAATCCAGGCAAAAGAAGCCCCAACTAAGTACTGAGTGCTGTACATGCTCACACTTTTCATGTTCATACTTTTCAGTTGGCCAACATTTCTAAAAATCCTTTTTTTGTATTGGTCTGAAGTAATATTCTAATTTTCTGAGATACTGAATTTGGGGTTTTCATTAGTTGTCAGTTATAATCATCAAAATTAAAAGAAACAAACCTTTGAAATATATCAGTCTGTGTGTAATGAATGAATATAATATACAAGTTTCACTTTTTGAATGGAATTACTGAAATAAATCAACTTTTTCATCATATTCTAATTTCATGACCAGCACCTGTGTGTACACTTTTAAAAAGAAGCTATTTCCACTAGCAGTTTCTTCACTGCTCTAGACGTCATGTTGATGTGAAAGCCACAACATCACTTGAGGAGAAGGCGGATTTTTGACATTTCTGACACAATGATCTTGCGTGAAAATAACATTTATTTAAAGTTCTAAATCCTCTTTCCACTGAGGTGCCTTGTGACTGCCATTTTTGCAGATTTAAAGTGTCTTGCACACACCCACACTGTTGAGGCCTCTGCAGTGCCAGTATTTGGTCATGTTCAGGTGGTGGGGTTTGGCATGGCTCAGAGCCTGTTGCTGTGAATGGAGCCCAGAGCAGCACACAGAGTATTCCAGCTCCACCCTCCAGCCCAGATTGGGCCCTCCTCTCCGGTCCAGGCTATGGTGGAGGCTGGGTATGCTGGCTGGAGCTGCTGGAGCTGCTGGAGCTCGTGATTGGGTCAAAGCCAGCCATGCAGAGCCAGATAGTCACACCATCCCTATGCTGGCAGAGCTTGTCCTCCATCTCATTATAACCTGCAGCTATAGGAAATGATGAGCAACCTGTTCATGTGAGGGAGGGAGCGTGTGTGTACACTTGTGTGTGCATTTGCATCCAGGCATGTGTTTGTTTTTTTGTTTTTGTTTTTGTGGGGGGTTTTTTTTAACTCAGACTGCTCCCCACTGTAATCATATGTAAATCTTGGCATTTGTTGCCCACTCATTATGTGTGCGTGCATGCGTGTGTGTGCACCCATGCACATGTGTGCTTTGGCTTGGCCCAATAGTGTGACAGCGGTGAGAGGATGAAGATTGATCACCTAAGAACACCCCAGGGCTTGGATGACTGGCAGAGACAGAGAGAGATAGAAACAGATGGGGGGGGGGATAGCGCAGAAATATAAGTCAGGCAAGTGGGAGGTGAGAGGGTGTAGGAATGTGGAAAGGAATGGTTTACGGTGGAGGAGGGAGAGATAAAGAAGGACAGAGAGAGGGGGAGAAATGGAGAGAGGTGGTGATTGAAGGAGATTGTTTTGGGGAGTGTGTGAGAGATAGAAAGGCAGGAGAGGGAGATTGAGGCCCATAGAACATGGATACATTTACCCGTGTGAGATAAATGACTATAGATGGCTGGTGCCACTGCGCGTGCGTGTGAACAAGAAACACGGAGACAGAATGCATTATTCTGCGTGAATGCGACTGCACGTGTGTGTATGTGCGTTGCAGGATTTTGTGTGAAAGCATCTGATTTCCAATTGCTCCCTCTGAGCTCCTATGGGTGGCTGATGCCAGGTTCAATCTCCGTGATCTTGGGACATTCCTTTGCACCCTGGTATGCTCCTCTGTGGGCCACAACCCTAGGGGGAGGGAAATAAGATCACTGAGAAGGTTGCGGCATCTCAATTTATCTGGAAGGAGCCGCAAAGGATGGGGTGGGCGTTACTACAGGTTACTTTCAAATGCATTACTATGGAGATAGATATGAAGGTGCTACCTGTTGGAACAACAGGGGGTGAAAAAGAAGGAGGACAGGCAAAATATCTATTCTGAGCCCTGTAATCTCTACTGTAATGGGCACAGAACTCATATATAAAGCAAGTTTATTCATGACATGACCTTGCATTTTCATATATATAACATATTTATACAGGATAGAAACCCTAACCAACTTAGCTGTTCTTTTTTTTTTAAACAGCTGAGCTATTTTCAGGTTCTTCCTTATTCACAAGGGGTCACCACACCTGGTAGCTCCACATATTTGATTTGGCAGATTTTTGACACCCTTCCTGACGCAACCCCAAAGGGATTTGCATCCTCCCAGAATCAAACTGGGGATCTTTCATGGCACCACAGATAAGAGGTGGATCTGACTAAGATCTGACTCATAGGGTGGTGACGTGTCATTGCAGATTACTCACTCCTGAAAGCATACCCTGCTTAGTCATTTATTTCACAGTACATGGGAGACAATTTACAAAATCAATGAACACAAGAGGAATATATTTACTGAAGTCATAGCTCAGCTCAGGTGTAAAGTAAGGTTGTTTTTCCTATACAAATACAATCAAACTTCTTTTTTCGCCCACAGAAGTCAACTCCTGCTGGCCATTAGAAAGAATGTGGTTTTAAGGCGCTTCTGCATTGTCTAAACTTTAAAGCTCTAGCAGCTGTGTTCAGTTTTTATATAAAGTCAGTGGGCCAATGCCTAACTGGCTCAATTTAAAAAGGATTTGTCAATTGTTCCTTTTACAAAATAAATAAATTGATAAAATCCCAATATAACACCAAGATTGTCAGAAAAAAAAATCAAATATACATACGTAAGCAGACTTGATTTGTTTATTTTTGCTTGCTATGAACTTCAGTAGGCTTCTGAACTGTCCCATCCTTCATCTAAGCAACAATAAGCAAATGAATCTACTGTATCCATCTGCACACTATTTTTTCCTGCAATTGTAGTTTGCAACGATTCTCACGGCGCCATCCCTGAGCATCCTGCTCTCCCTGGGCTCTTTGTTTCATTCTCAGATCTGACTGTTTCTCAGTCACCACCATACCGTGTCGACCTCCGTTAATTGTTCTCTACATCTGATGATGACTCTCAAAGTGCTGTGCTAAGCAACCACATGTTCGTGAGAGCCGAGGAAATGAACAGTGTGCATGCGTGTGTCTGTGTGTGTGGGCATCCAAGAGCGTGTGTGTTTGTTCGCTCAAGGGGAATGCGAGCTTTGACTTCCTGCTAATTACCCAGCATGCTCTCTGTTCTGTGGTTAATTGTCCAGGTCCTCTATTTCTCTCAATGGGGAACAGGGTTGGAATGGAGTGAAAACACATCCTCTCGTCTTCTCTTCTGTCTTCTAATCTATATCCTTTATCTCCATTGTCTATCCTTCCCCTCTAGTGTCACTGTTTGCTCCGCAAGGATGAAAATTAAACAGTCGGTAGCACATACAGGGCAATCTCATGAAAGGATACCCACATAAATTTATATTTTACTGTGTGTGGGTGGGCATCTGGGTAAATGTGTGTCAGTGTGTGAGCCAGTTTTTGCTAATGTTTTGCATGTATGTGTGTTGCATATATAAGACAGAATGCATGACAGCAAGGTAGCACCGGTTAAGGGAATCTCTGTCAGCTCTCCCTAATTATGTGTGACATTTCCGCGCTGGACCCCTGTCAAAAACCCTACAATAGTCACACACAAAAGCACAGACGCAAATAGAAGCGCACGCGCACGCACGCCCCAGCCTAATGATACCAGAGTTGTGATTGCCGGCTGCCTGCTATGATAGAACCCCTCCATAGTCCTCAGCAACATAAATCAATGTCAATTACCTCCCCAGAGCACATTAGACACTTTCCATTCCTACTCGTAATTAGTATGGCCCATAGACATATTCCCATCCCACACCAAGCTCACAGTGGAGCTTCTGCACACAAACAACAAAGCCAGCGAATGAAATGATTTCAGTGCTTAAGTTCAAACACATACCAGCACATTGAATCATACGCTTTGTGTGGCACAGAATACAAAAAAAAAAAAATCACCAGCTCACCCTCTCCTTGTGTTCACTCGTGCATTAGGAGTATGGTCATTAATTACCACTGGCCTTGCCATCACAGTGACTCAGCAGCTGTGAAAATGAATTGAAACAAACACATGTGCCGCTTGACCTTGGGCAGCGTGTGCGTTTGAGCATCTATGTATGCATGCCAGAGCGTATAGGTTTATGCATGCATAATAAAACTGATGCTGGCGACACTGAGAATGTGGTATTTTTAGACAATAACCTCCAATTTCTTTGCATGTCATCTCCCTGTGCTCTTTCAGCCTCTATCTGTCTTTTTTTCCCTCCCTCCCCTTCTCTTTTGCCTATTTTTTTTTTCTTGGAGTCACAGGCCATACCTGACAGCTAAAAGAGAGGAACACAGAGAGAAGAGATGGAAGTGGGGGGAGAGAATCCAGCAAGATAGCAGTCCAACAATCAGGCACATGAAATGATGAGAGAGAGAGACAAAGCACAGACTGGCTGAATAATTGATAGAGAGTGGAACAGTGCTCCCAAACTAAATCTTCATGCTCTGAGCACGTCACCTGTTTTTGCCAACTGTTTTTTAGATGAGCAGACACACTGTTATGAAACAGCAGTGATCAAAAGGATAGCAGACCAGAAAGTGCAGTAAAACACCTTTTTAAATAGAGATAATCCAATCCAGTAGCAGTGGTGGGTTATTACTGGTCCCATTAGACTAGTCTGAAAAGAGGAGAGAGCAGGCTACAGAAGAAAGAAGACAAGTCAGACACATATCTGTGCAGGAATGAGTCATTTGTCGTGCTGTGGAGGTAGAGAGAAAGCACGAGTCTGGCGAGCTCGACTCTGCTTTACTCCTGCTTGTCAAAGGGAACCCTTGTAACCTTCTCGGATTTTAGCGGGTTTTTTTGACTGTATATAAAAGATCGACGTAGCCGTCATGATGCCGCCCGCTGACTCACTGATTTGTGGACTACTATTTTGTAGCCTTGAAGTTGGCATTTTAGCCATCACCATCTTAGGCTTTTGAAACCCAATGTGACTGTATTTAAACTACAGGGTAGAGCTGATACACTAAGGCCAGCACTAGCTTGGTTACCATGGTTCATCCATTATTCACCATTATATTATATTGGATGTTAGGAACGGTTAGTGGAAAAACAGGCAATTGGTGGCTCTGACTGACAAACCAAGAACATTGCATTCTCATGAACATACAGTAGCACCACTCACAGGTTTGCCATACCCCAAAGCTACCAGTGTATATGAAATGATCATTTATTAAATGAACATCATGCTGTGCTGAAGAAGACTTAAAACCAGTGACTGAGACCATAAACTCACCAGGAAAATGTTTACAGAGTTGATAAGTCAAGTGAGTCCTAGAGTCAATTTCTCATGAAATTCTATACACTCAGATGTTCTTTTCATCCAGAGAAGTCATGGACTCAACATTACTGAAGGAGGGACAGAGAACAGAACAAAAGGCAGCCAACATCCAAAGGAGAGCTTTGGGTGTTCTTCAAAAAGCCTGGAGAACTAGGCTTAGCTGAGGCTGTGTGGAAGAATAAAGGTGGTCATACTTTCAACCTCACTAGATTTGCAAAACACTGTTCTTGCCTTATATACTATATTTCCATATATATGTATGTGTATGTGTGTGTGTGTGTGTGTGCACAACCTCAACTGCCCATGTTTCAATAAATCGCTGCACTCATTTTGTATTTTACTAGCAACATATCAAGAAATGAAGGGTGGTTCAAGACTGTATCTTGTATGGTTCATGATTCCTGAAGATTTAGTAGTAATTTGGGAAATTGTTCCACCTTTTCATAATTCATTCGAGCAAGTTACTTGCTCCGTTCTGTGAATCTGGCCGGATTAGGCAAGAGAGAAAATTAGTCAAACAATTACAAGTCAGATTTTAAACAAACCCCTGGCTTTGCCAAAATTTTAGGAAGAGAAAATACAGACAAATTGTTAAATAATTACCCAAATGCTAAACCGTTGGCTTGTTTACTCCCCATCCTATTGTCTGACCACTTTTTTTTTTTTTGGCCTTTCAGAGTAATTATTTTTGTGAGGATAATGTTATCCTAACTGAGTAGTTATGGAAATTGTTTAGCATTTGTAATAATCCAGAATTATCCATTAACCATGACAAAATGCTTAAAACCAAGGCCCTGGGCCTCAGACTGCATTTAGATGAAGTGACGGCCAAAAACTGTTTCCTCTCTTTGCAGAAATGTCTGCGCAGCCAAGGTTCATTATTCACAAGATAAAAGTAGGATTGCATTCATAGAGCATCTCCACACATACAATACACACACATACACACTAACAAACACAAAAACAAGCAAGTTTCACAAAAGCTGGCACAGAAAGACTTTTTTTTTTTCCTCAGTCATCTCTGAGGCAGTAGAGTGACCTTCTCTGCTCTGATAGATCACTCTCACCTGAGGGCTTTGTTCAGTCATACCACCTGAGGTCTGTGTAGGGGCAACTTCTCCCTCCCTGTGGGAGCTGTGTGTGTGTGTACGCATGTCACAAAAGATGTCACAAAGGTTTCGCAGAAGTTCTTCTTGTGTCTTTTAAAAGAGTATTCAAGTGTAGTGTTTCTCCTTGTTATGGCAAAAGTGTTCTTTGAAGGTCAGATAAGAAAAGACAGTCTGAAAAAGAGAGGGACATTTTTATTAGGAGGGGAATGAGGGAAGACGTGATTAGAGGAAGGAAAGGAGGAAAAAACAGGGAAAGTGGAGTGGCAGCGATAAAAAAAAAGATAACACAAGGAATAGGAAAAGCAGTTGGGGAGGGGGAGTAGTGAAGGAGTTGGGTGAGCAGGTGCAGTGATAGCAGAGGATAATGGGTAATATGAGCAAGGGGATGATGGTTCAAATCTCCCTTTTATCCTCTCTCTGAGCTCTGACCCCACCTGAACAATGAGGACAGCAAAAGGGGGGACAGCACTGATCCTGTCCAGCCATTAAGGGCAGAAACGAGGCAAATTATAAGTGGGGTGAACAGAAGTGAAGCAAAGGCACAGAAGAAAAAAAAAGAGGGCAGAGCAGGTGGAGGTTAAAAGAGACCTTGGACTGGAACACCGCTGAATTGGAGACACAATCAGTTCAAGGATGTTCAAACCCATATGGCAGGAAGGGTTCATCGGAAAGAAAAATTGGACAGAAGCTCGCACATATGTGACCCTGTCATCCAGACTGTGATTGGGTTATAGTTTGGTGTGTTTGCGTTGCCACAGATCTACTAAAGCTCGTTTTAACCACTTACTTTATAAAGCATCTTTCTGTGTGTGCGCGCTGACCTTTCTTTTGTCAACGCTTTTTTCTCGTCCTCAGGCATTTTTTGTTCAAGACGTCGTCGGGGACCACCCCTCTCTTCAGTAGCTCCTCCCCCGGATACCCCCTGACCTCGGGAACAGTGTATTCGCCACCACCTCGCCTGCTACCCAGAAACACCTTCTCTCGCTCAGCCTTCAAACTAAGAAGCCGTCCAAGTACTGCAGCTGGAAATGTGCCGCGGTGACAGCCATCGCAGCCGCTGCCCTGCTGGCCATCCTGCTGTCCTACTTCATTGGTAAGTGAATAAACACATGCGCACATATACATATATATATATATATATATATATATATATATATATATATATATATATATATATATATATATATATATATATATATATATATATATATATATATATATATATATATATATATATACCCTGAATATATAACAGCTTAGTCACACACAACCAGCTCTTTTATTTCAGGCTGTCTTGTTTGCTTTGCGCTGACCTAAAATGCATAAACTTCCTACACCGTGAGCGGAGAACTGCCAAGTTAGTAACCTCCTTTTAAACACAAAGCAGATTCAAGAGGTGTGAGCTTTGTCACTTCAGTCGACTGCTACACTGTCAAAATCGACCTCAGCTGGAGCCTTGGCCTCCACTCAGCATCAGTGCACAGGCAGTTAGACAGGCAGGAAGATACACAAACCGCAGCATACCGGGGCTGTTTCCTGCAAGCAGGTATCAGTCAAGGTAGGAATCCTAACAGACCCAGCAGGAAAGTAGATGTTTTTCACTGATCTGAAGCCAACGTGCGATAGTCATACTTTAAGGAATGGCAGATACTCAGAGGAGAGCACTTACCCAGCACATCAGGAAGACATTCTGATGGCTGTCTACTGGCAAATCTGTGTGAAGAGAGGGAAGAAAGGAAAAAAAAAACATTGCTTAGAGTGTGTGTGTGTGTGTGTGTGTGGGAGTGTGTGTGGGCATGGACTTTATTCCTTCTTGACCTCATTCGCTGGACAAAAGAATGCAGACCAGTGCATCTGTGTGTGCGTATGTGTGTGAGAGGGAGAGAACGAGACAATAGAAGGAGGAGGAACAGAAAATGAGGAAATGTAATTATGTATGAATGTGTGTGCATGTGTTCGACTGTTTCATTGCGTTGGTGTGTATGCGAGAAGGCAGATGCGCCACTGAGCCCCTGATTCGGCCTCTTTACCCACGAAGACCAAGTAGCTAACAGATGGGGGAAGAGTGGCATCAGCAGAAATAACAACCCTCTCTACATATATTATTAAGATAATTTTTGCATTATCCATCATCCATCTATCTATCCATATTGAGATTGGATATATGCACCCGTATATGTGCTGTTGGCACCCTGACCTACCATGTTATGTATGTGCACTCCAATCTGCGCATGTGTCAGTATCTATGTGATTTGTGTACCCCTGTGGAGTGCCCTTGACAGTAGTGGTGTGTGTCCTCCAGAGCAGATCAAGGCCTCTTGCCGAGGGCACACGGTGAGATCCCATTTTCTCCTGAGCTTTACACGGTCACACTGCAGTGGACAGCCACATATGGAACCACAAAACACAAGTCAGGAGAGGGACAAAGGATGGCCACCACTGCCCTCCTACACCCCCTCCCCAACACCCCCCAATCATCTCCATATGTACTCAAGGGCAATGGAGCCTAGAGAAGAACCAAAACCTCAGCTTATTCATCTTTTATTGAAGCATAGAGCTCACCTGGGGCTTTAATGACACAAATATTTGTTTTCATCAGAACATATAATTGTTAAATGAACATCTAATTGGGGGAATAAATCAAAACATGTTTGTTTCAAAGTCTAATTTTTGCTTCTAACCTTTTTTATACCACTCGATCAGTATTTTTGGGTACGTGCCAGACACAAAAAACTTGTTAACAACAGCCTGTCTTAATTATTGGTGCTATTAGATTGTTAGCTTTATTAAAAGGTTTCTTTTTTTATTATTGGTTTATTTACAGCACAAAAGAGCACACTATTCAGATGCCGTGTCAGTATACTGTATAATATTGCATTCTTAATGGAATATGCATGATTAAGGTGAAGTAGAGTGTAATTTTTTCCCCCTCCTGGCTCTACTTTCTTTATATTTTCAGTTTTATTATATGCCAAACAGTGTGTGTGCTTCACCACCAAACTTAATTGTCCAACTGGCTATAATTCAGTAAGCTGAAACAAAGCTGAAATTATACTTTATTGTTATTATTACTATTGCTAACCGTGGCCCCTTTTTCAGCTGTTGTAAGAAAATGTTTTTGCTCCGGTGTTTTGTCTGTGCTGAACAAAGCTGTAGCAGTGCTGCCAAGCCTGAAACCCTTGTGTTTACCATGCTTTTTGTAGCGTTAATCGTGCAGCGAGTTCACTACTCATAAGGGGGATTTTGTACTACCTTGTTTGTGTGTTATGTGTGCGTGGGGCCCAGCACTCACTGGGGGGATTGTGCAGAGCACCCAGAGCCATGCAGCGTGAAGAGGACCCCTCTGAGGCGTCCGCCCAAGAGCCCACTCATAAATTACACCAGGACACATGTGCCTGAACAGCACTTTTTCCTTTTTTTTTGTGCGTGTGTGTGTGTGTGTGTGTGTGTGTGTGTGTGTGTGTGTGTGTGTGTGTGTGTGTGTGTGTGTGTGTGTGTGTGTGTGTGCGAGAACACCTAACTCCTCCATGTGTGTCAGAGGGCATGCTGGCCTTCAAATTATTTCCCTTTCTTTTTTCTTCCTTTGGACTTCATGTAAATATAAAAAAATAAAAATAATTTGCTTGACAATCTTCCAGATTGTGCACGTATATGTACGCCTTTAAGACGTTTTAAAAAAGCAGGACTTTGCATGTTTCATGATTATCTCTTTAAAGCTTATTTTACTATCTCCTATTGCTAGAATGAAGTCTTGGGGATGAGATAAATGTACACACATTGCATGAAAATGCATTCGGAGCTACGAGTGGTTATTTGTGTCTGTGCAACTTCGGGAGAGTTTATTTGAAAGTGAGGGCAGACATTTTCGGTTAAAGTGTTTTTTTCTCTAAACTCCAGTGGAGTATGGCCTCCTCTTTACGTGTGAAGGAATGACTGAACGGATGGAGGGAGGAGGATAAACGAGAGTGCTTGTTCTTCATTCCCCCGGCGTCTTGTTTGCTTGCTCCGCATGGAGCACCAGAGCCAAAGGAGAGGTGGTTGCTAGGATACAGGTGAACGGTTGGCATACAGGAGAGAAGACAGGTCCATCATTGTGAATGGCAACCTGGAGAGAACGAGATAGAGGGGTGGGAAAGAAAAAAAAGGAACGGGATGGAATGGAGTTGGTGCACAGGGGGCAGAGGGGAGCATAAAGGGGAAAGCAAAAGGGGGGTAGATCAGTGGAGAGACAGAGGAGAGGAGGGCTGATATGTCACTGTCACCACTGTAAGGTGTGAGATTGGCTGATGGGGGGGTGAGGTCTGTTGTTTGTGCTACTGAGAAAAGAAGAGGAGAGGAGGAGGAGATGGAGCAGGAGTGACAAGACAGCCAGGTGTGGAGGGAAGAAACTGAGGGGAGGCAGAAGGAGGAAAGATGAAGGAGCGCGTGGCCTCCTGAGGGTTCTGTCACCTGGAATATCTGTGGGACTAATGTCTCCTAATTGATCACAGCTAGCAGAGAACAGAGGGAGTGTGACAGAGGACAGAAAGAGACTGTGAAGGACAAGGGGTGATGAGAAAGATAAGTTAAGAGAGGATAAAAAAGAGAAAAAGGATGTAAACCTCTGAGAACAAAAAAAAAAGTGCAGCAGGAGGAAAAACAGCTAGAAAAGAAATGCATTGTCGCAAGGAATGAGAGGAGAGGCTGGCTTGATGGATGAGAAATCGAGGTCGTGTCAAACTACTTGCGCCCAGGTTTTCATACACACATGCACACACATACACAGGTGCGCCCTTGACTGCAATGAGTAAACTTGCTAGCGGGCGCTTGTGTCACCTTTGCAGGGGTGTTCGGCACGGATGTGTGCATGTGTGCATCTGCGGAATTTGTCAGGCAGCGTGGCATAATCCACATGGTATTGTCACCACTAATGAGTAAGAGCGCACACACATAGTCGCGTGCATGCACATGCACAGACACAATGTATTTTTAGTCTTACTCTCAGCTCCCCTGTCTGTTGATTCAACAGAACCACACTCCACACACATACACACACACACACACGCACAGAGGCACTGTCATCGAGCGTGACCTTCATGCCTCCAAGCTGACCACTTTCCATCCATCACCGCCGTCTTCCTGCCCCAGACTGATCACAATCGCTTACTGCCCATTCGTCCCGATTACAGATGTCTCACTACAGTGCATTCTTATCACTGCTCCCTTATATAATCACATGTTAATGATTTTACTGTTCTCCCAATTGAACAGTTTCTGGACTAGAAATACAACATTAGTTCTTCATCCCTTTTCTTATCAGTCATCTTTAGGGCTCTTATATTTATTTTATTCTCCCAGCCCTGGCAGGATGGAAAGTACTACTGTGGTACTCATCTGGTGGGAAGAAAAAAAAAAAGATTCAAAGAGGCAGCTAATTACACGTCAAAGATTTTGTTTTTTTTTTAAATTGCAAAAGTATATTCCTCTTAACAGGCTAAATGATTGATGGTTTAGAAAGTATTCATTATTTCACATTAAAAATAAACACAAATCATAAAAGCATGAAAGCAAAGGAGCATTTTTTTCCCCTATCATAATCACCCTTTAGGCTAGTACAACTTCTATAGCGCATGCTTGTTTTATAAAGAGAAAATGCAAATTAATTATATGCCAGAGTTCTTATTTATTTATTTTAATAAGACTGCTTCTTTTATCAGTAAGCATAAAATCAACTCAAGACAATCAAGTGGGGAGTTGTTGGCCATGCAGGTCTCACAATGTGGCTGCTTTCCAAACGCACCTCCTTGACCCCAAAGTCTCCCTCTCACATTGCATGTGGCTTCCCTTCTGCTGATCCAAGTTGGAACAGCTAGAGGTCAGGATGTGTCACTCATGCCAGTGTAGGCATCTGCGTGTGCATTTAATGTGTGAGTGTGTGTGTGTGGAGGTGAAGTTGCAATTGGGCATATGGTGAATGCAGGAACCTGGGCATAAGGATCAGACGCGGAGCGTGTGTCCGCAGCAGCGGGGCCTGTCGGACTGATAAAGGTTAGGATCTTACCGCACGTTGCCAGTCCCAAAAAATGGGCAGGGCATGGCCAGGACCAGGCACAAGGTGCTATACCATCTGCACCAGAGGGATACATGGGTCAATGCACTGGTAAAGGTAATGCAAAGCAGGGAGCGCAGTTGTATAAGCGGTGACATCAGTGTTTGTTCTTTGACTGGAGCTTCTGTACATGCATTGGAGGAAATAGCACCCATGTGTGCATAAACCCAAGATTTGCATCCTCAGTGATGTCACTGCTGAGTGATGTTCATACTGCTTTGTGCATTAGTGTGCATGGGCTCATTTCATTCATTTATTTCCTCATTCATTTATTCATTAGTGCGGGTCTTATCGGGCCCCAATCGTTAGTCCAATTAGGCCCATGGTGCTTCACTGTTACTGTGTTTGAAACAGGAGATGGATGAAGGCAAAGTGAAAAGAAATTGCTGTCCTCCCTTTTTTATTCTCCCACTCCGTCTCTCATTTTCTTTCAGTTTCTCCCTCTCTTGGCCTCCAGAGCGAACTCTTTTCTCCGTCTTTCGTCCTCACTCATTCTCTCCCACTCTCTGATCTGTGATAAGATAGCATAGTTCCTCATATCCTGTTTCTAATACAGATCGATGAGAGGGAAAGGACCGAGGTAGAAAGGGAGGGATGAGACCAGGGAGTGGGTTGATGGAGTGGGGGGTGTGGGGTGCGGGGGGCTTCAGGGTAGAGATATCTGAAGAGGAAATGAGGATTCAGAAAGGAGGACATCACTCAGATTCACATCTCTTTTCATTTAACCAATCACACACGTGCTCGCACGCGCACCCACACACACACACACACACCGTGCGCATGACTACGTCTGCACCGGGGCTTCTCAATATTTCGGTGCCAATAAAGAAGCCATTTCGGGTGTGTGATTGAGTGAGTTGCCGTTTCTCTCGGCTAGGCACAGCCGCGCAGGTAGGAGCTGCCAGCAACTCGCATAACCTTTTGTGTTGCAGTCAATTACAGTTCAGTTGCATCAGCTGGGTGAGGAGGTCCCGTCGGGGGTTGCAGTGTGTGTGCGCGCTTGTTGTTAATACCATGCAATTTTCAGCATGCATACGCAGATACACACTCAGAAGCAGACAAATTGTTTCTCTCAGTGTATATGACCCCCAAGGGCAGCAGCCAACCGCCGCCCCCGTTCCTCTGTCTGAGACTCTAAATGATCTCAGCAAGCAGCGCCTTCAAAACTTAGCCGAGAGAGAAAACTGCTTTATTTATAGATTACATAAGTAGATATTGTGTGGTAAATTCTGAGAAATGTCCCAAATGGTCTGAATATTGAGAACCTGAGGCGGCGCACTGTTCTTTCCTCAGTCTCTTCAATATTAGCAGCACTGCACCCCTGTGCCGCAGAGGTACAGAGAGAAAGATACAGAGAAGATGCTTCTTTTTCTCTCAGGTGGCTGCTTTTTGTGCATGCATTTGTTTTGGGCACCAAACATATCCACTAGCAGTGTGTGAGGTGGAAAATGGGCTACAAAGAGTGGGGAAAAGGTTCCTAAACCAATTAGAAGGCAGGCTCTGGACGATGGGTGGAGTGGGGCTGGTCTTAGCTACAATTACTGCCCTAATTGAGGTCAGAGTTGTTAATTTAGTGGTGAATTAGAACGGTTAATATGCATTTATCAGGATGGCCAGGGGAGAAGGCAAAATGAAAAAGTGTTGCCCCGTGTCTGCGTGCATGCACGCCCACACAGGCTTGTGTTCTTTGTGCAATTTTAGTTGCATTGCAAGCGATTACATACGACAACACGCAGGAAGCCGGTCTCTGCCTTCTGAGCAATTAGCAGCATCGTAAATGGTTCAGTGGGATACACTGCCGTTTAAGCGGGCAATGATAAGGTTGAGTTGAGACAGAAAAGGGTGAGAGACATAAGGGGGTGGGGTGGGGGGATTTGAACATTTGGAACATGTTCCAGAGAACAGAATGATGATGATACAATATTTTCCAGTCAGGGGACACTCGCTGCAAAGTCACCTTTCTCCATCTCTGCCTCTCTCTTTTTCCTCTCTCATGCAGAAATCCATTTACACCCTTTAACTCTGAGATATATAAATATTTCTCAAAACAGGCGCATGTGCATTGTATTTCTGCCTGATTGCCCATGTTGTGAACCACTTACTGTCAAAGGATGAATCACCACCATCCTTTTTTTTTTTTACCCAACCAGTCAATGAATACAGGGCCACTTATCCCTTAAATCTTTCTTCTCTTCACTTGCCATCTTCTTCCCCCTTCCTCATTTCATCCGTGGGGGCCTTTATTCATCTTTTCCTCCCTTTTTCTGCAACATCATCTGTAGCCTGTTTCTCCGCTCTTCTTTTTTATATTTCCTCCAGGGATTTTATATGTTCTTTAATATTCTCTCAGTTCTTGCTGTCCTCCAGTATTCTCTCTGTTCCCTTTTCCTCTCCTCATCTGTGCTGAGGTTTGGCACAATTTCTCTGAGAGTGCCTGACCATTGCCCTCTCTCCGAGCCTGGCCACCACCTCGTCCTTTTCCCCTCCCTTGTTTCTCTGTCCATCATCCTCCTGTCCTTTTTGTCATCACAGGATCACATGCACTGCTGGGTTTTTTTTTCAGATGCTGTCTTTTGCAGATGATACCAGCAAGCACTTTGCCTGTCTGAATTATGCATTGAGATTACATAAAAACCTCAAGAAGCGACTGATCTATTTTTAATCGGACTCGTTTGCTTGTTAAACCTGCTTCTCTGTGATCTTTCCGTGCGTATGTGTGTGTACATGCATTTCCTCTGTGTGTGTGTGTGTGTGTGTGTGTGTCTGTCTGTCAAAATTAACATAAGTAAGAAGACAGAAATTAAAAAGAAAAGCATCCGAAGTCTGACTATCTCTCTTGTTCTTCCCAAGTCTGTCAGTCGAATTTGATTCAGATAGGCTTTATTGGCATGGTATTTAATAAAGCCTTCCAATCCAGTTTGAAAACAGTAATTATGGCAATTATGATCAGAAAAGAAAATGCTTAAAATTATGGCAACACAAAGCTAAATACATCAATTTCAGCAGTTTCATTTTAGCTAAAATTACACCCTAACAAAGTTAGAAGTGTTGTTGAAATAAGGGATGGCACTTGTAAAGAGAATGATAACAAGTGTCTCTCTTTGTCTTTCTTTTTGTTGCGTGTCTCTCCTGCTCTGTGTCTTCCCGCACAAGAATCCTGTTGACAAATTGTTGGCTTTTGCGCTCCTGTCACTGAGGAGTAAGTGTGCCATCTATTGGTCAACTTTTCACAGCCACCCACAGACGAAGAAGAAGAAGAAGAAGGGGGAAAAAAGCAGACAGGAAAAACAAATTTGAGAAAAAGTGTGCACCAACCCTCACCGACACAATGATGAGACACACACCGTAAGCTAACTGTAGGGCTGTCTGGTATGTGTGTTCTTGGGGATGACCTAGATTGAGAGTGCCGTCACAATAGACTCACAATTGCTTACTGTCTCCAGATGGTTCAATAGGCAAGCTTTCAATCGACTGCTCCCTCTGATACCATCTTTGCGTGCACCTGTGTGTGTGTGTGCGTGCGTGTGTGTGTGTGTGTGTGTGTGTGTGTGTGTGTGTGTGTGTGTGTGTGTGTGTGTGTATGTGTGCGCGCATGGATGCATGTCTGCATTATCTACACGAAGGGACAGGCAAAGATAAGAAGAAAAGAAGGGGAAAAAAAGGGAATTAAAAGGAAAAGTAGAAGAGGAATGAAGGTCAGCCCAATGAAAGAGGAGAGGGCAAGAGGTGGATAGCAGGGATAAGAGACAGGGGGGCTTCTCTTTTGCTTCTCTCAGTCTGTCTCCTGTTTTCTGCACCAGCCCCCTCACGCATGAAAAATAAAAAAGAGCTGACAGTGGAGGCCGGGCAGCAGCCAAGGTGTCAGCATTTCTTTTGACCAGGAGCAAGGGAGGGAAGAGAGAGGGGAAAGAGAAGAAGCATAAAAAGGAAGAAACAAAGAAGCAGGGCGAGAGAAACAGAGCGATGGGACATCAGGGGTGAGAATGAGTCTGCCCCGGCAGCAAATCGCAAAGCCGCATCCCCTTCTTCTGCAACTTTTACACTCAACCCCTGTGTGTGCAAACCCTTTGGCGAGTAGAGATAGAATTTGACAAGAAGGAAATTGATTCCCAGGCTTCAGATTCAGGTGTTGCAAGACTTCTGTGGTGGGGATGAGGCCAACGCTGAGAAGCGTGCAATAGCGCCTACGTAATGCATTGGACTCAATCACACATTCGTGCTGCGTGCATCATCAAAGCTCACATCACAGTATTCATGGAGGCAAATGCAGGTGCATTCTGCCTTTAACATAACGTTATCTTCAATATTCAGACATGAGCAGCCGATTCATCTCCAATTTTTCCACTACAAAGATTGTTTGAAGGCATTAAAGAGATCAAAACAATCATTTACAACAAACAGAAAACATACCTGTCACCAAATAAATCACTCAACTTTTGCAGTACAGTCTTTCTGTTCACTTTTTTCTTCTCTTGCCTGTTTTTTTTTTTTTTTAGAGGGGGGGGGATGCTTGGCAGCAGGCTAAGGAGGGAAGAGACGTGGGGAGAGTAAAGAGCTGACAAAGTGAAGAGCGAACAAACTCGAGCAGCCTTATACCACCAGCACACAATAACACAACAGAGGACAAAAGAAGAGGAGAAGCGAAAGGAGAGCCATAGAGCATTCTCTTCAGAGAGCAATCTGTCACTTGCTCTCTGTGAGATGGTGTAAAGGCTTCCAAATAAAAGCTGAAGATGCTTTCCCTGTGAAAAATGGTGGCGAGAGGTTGGGGTTAAGAAAGCAAAAGAAAGAAGGATTTTTTTTTCTTTTTAGGGGTTTTAATTGTTTGATTTGTAAGATTTGTTTGTGCGCTTTAACTTACAGCACCTGCCACTTTGATAACTGTGCGTTATATACGGGGGTATCATTCTATGAATGCTACAGGATTTGCCGTCTAAATGACAGATTAGATTTAAGAGGGCTGGTCTGGTATTTCTTTGCCTTCATGAGCCTTCAGCTTGAGCCTTCCACCACTCAAGTCCTCCCTTTCCTCCCCTGCATCCTCACTCTCCATCTCTCTGCGTGCAGCAATCAACTTGCTGGGTTTGACGTGGCAGCTGAAGCCATCCGACGGCCCCGTGCTAAACAACGGACTGGGAGCTGGTCTGCCTGTCAACAGTGATGTGGCCACACTGCCCTCTGGAGGGAGAGGTATGAACTACAACACACACGCCCCCACACACTCACATCCCTGTCTGAAGAAGCAAGCACTTTACACGTTTAAAAATATATATATATATATATATATATATTAAACTTAAAGGTTAAGCCTGCTAATGTTCTGGATTAGTTTTTTTCCCTTAGCAACGAGCTTGTGAAATGAACAAATTCAACAATAAATAGATCCTAACAAGTATTGTTTGTGCAGCCAAAGCCTACTCATTTCTTTGTGCCACAGAGCTCCAGTGATCCTTCATTCTGATGGGGGGACGCTTCCACCGTTTTTGTACCATTGTGGCTGAATTAATCCAAATTAACATACTAATTAGCATGCCAAATGTGTAAAATCAACAAAATTACTTTGTACTTCTACAGCAAAGCTAAGTAATTTTTTAATGCAATTTTGAATATGTATGTTTTCACTGGCTTGAGGCTAAATGCAACACCCAGTGCAGGAAAGTCATAAAGTTTTGAAGGACGGACTACCACAATGCTTGTTGCAAACAAGAAGAATGTCAGTCTTTTCCTTTTTGGCTTATAAATGCTGTATCTGCTGTGTTAAACAGTAAAACAGCCCAATAGTTCTTGGGTTTGTTTGTTTGGTTTTTTTTTTTGTTTTCATCCAGACAGCCTCGCCCACATAAATTATTTCTATAATTCATGACACAGTAGTAGCCGTGCTATCTGTATATGCTGTTTAACCACTCTGCTGAGTTGTGTTGAGCTAGGTTTCAGTCAGCAGTGAAGTAAAGCTCCCCTCGCTCACCCCCTCTCTTTAAAGGCCCCCATGCGGTTTTTCCATCTATTCTTCTTTCGCTCGCTCGATCTCGTTCTGCAACATACACAGCGTGTACTATAGGTATGTGTGGGCTGCTGCTCTGTGTCTGTATTCTGTATTAATGAGAGGACTGCTGTGTGTGACTGTCTGGGCCAGATGCTGCTGTTGTTTTTCTACATTGTTACTTTTATTTCTGTGCTGTTCTGCACACAGACACAGCACACTCGCACTGCCGTCTTTTCCCTCTCCGGGCTCCGACACTGTGCTGTTAGATGACTGACCTGATTGCAGGATGTTTCTCTGTGCGGGCCTGTCTACTTGGAAATCTGTGCTCTGCAGTTCTATCAGCCCTCTATCATTTCAGCCCAGACAACAGAGTCAACAGTCTCGCAGCCTATGATACAAAGGCATCGTTTTGCATCACACACGTCACGTGTCACAGCATTTGTTTTAGCATAAACTTTGAGCAGTTTGCCCAACTAATGGTGCACGTCCTCTACTATTCAGTGTTTGTGTTAGATTATTTCCATTAAAGTGCGATGATTAACTATTGACTCTACCAATCAATGTCTGGAATCACAGATTATGCAGTTTCTTTCCCCCTTTCTCCAGGTCCATGGGCAGGCCGGAACAGCAGTATAGACTCGGGCAGCATTGAGGTCGGGAGGCGGGTGACCCAAGAAGTCCCTCCGGGAGTGTTTTGGAGGTCCCTGCTCCACCTCAGCCAACCCCAATTCCTGAAGTTCAACATCTCCCTCGGCAAAGATGCCCTGTTCGGGGTGTACATCCGTAAGGGCTTGCCTCCTTCACACGCACAGGTAAAATCTGTACAAGCACCATCAACATCTATGGGCTAATGGGATACTCACAAAATTATTATTTTGTTCATTATGAAAGCTTAATAATGAAAGAATAATCTTCATATTCATCTCAGTGGAGAATGTATTTAAAAAAGAAACGTGCTTGTTTCTTGGGACATCTTAAAATTCATTTGTGATTCATTGTAATAGTTGTTTGAAAAAACTCATTTAGACTAAGATTTACACTTAATTAAATTTCACAGTAATGTAACTTTTACTGCCTCTTATTAATTAGAAGCTACTCCATTAACAATGGATTCGATTTGTAGGAAGGGATAATTGCATCCAGATAACTGTTTCACTGCCTGACCTGACTTCAGCTGGTAAAACTGCACAGTTGGGGCAACTGTAAAAACACTCCCCTGCAATGCATACAGACACCCAAAGAAAACCCTGCAAGGAGCTTTGTGTTTCGTCTCTCGTGCTTCACTGTGATTTCCAACTGTCTTATTTACCTGATTCCTCAAGCATATAAAAACTATGGCTCTTTTTCTGAAGCCTAAAAAGTGGCTTACCACTGAACTTGCTCTTACACGTTTTCCCTCTCCTCAGTATGATTATATGGAGCGCCTCGATGGGAAAGAGAAGTGGAGCGTGGTGGAGTCTCCACGGGAGAGGAGGAGCATCCAAACCGTGGTCCTCAATGAGGCAGTGTTTGTCCAGTACCTGGACGCCGGCGCCTGGCACTTGGCCTTCTACAACGATGGTCGGGAGAGAGAGACGGTTTCCTTCAGCACAAATGTCATGGGTGAGACAGAGTCAGCATTTGTCGTTGTGGGCGGAGGGATGGCAGTGCAGCAGGGAAAAGCAGAACGGGAGTGAAAATGAGATTATGCTCCAGAATTTAGAAGCTGGTTAGAAGGAGGCAGACAGAAACTTTCACTACCACTTATGATAGAGCAACAGTACTATTTTAGTCAAATAGATTCTCCATCAGTTTCTCAGAGACTTTACACATTCATAATGTGCAAAAATGCTCCCCAGCAGCATGTGCACAATGCTGCCAATGGCGATACAACCATAGTAACATTGTCAAGTAGGAAGGACTGCTCAGTGAGTTAAAAATGTACATTTGCCAAAACATAGTTGGACACTCTAATATGTCCAACAGTGTGGCATGCATAAAAAGCACAGTTTTAATAAAAAAAAAATTATAATCACTTCCCTCTTGTGTTAATCTTTGAGGTGGATGAGGATCGCAGTGTCACAGCCCCTGTAAACAAAATGATTTTAGCATCACAACCCGATAATTTCGGTCGTGTTCGGGCCACGAGTGTGAGAACAAAGTGGGGGTGGGGGGGTGGGGGGAGGGAAAGAGTCAAGCAGAGTGAAAGAATCCTTCACTGGCAATAACGGAGGGGTAGGGCTTTCAGCAGTTGGAGTAGTGGAGAGATGGAGAGGCGGAGGCGGCAGGGGCAGAATGAGAGTGGAGTAGTTAGAGGGGGAGTTGGAAGAAAGGCCTAATGGTAGGGGCAAAGCCAGAATGGGATGAAGTAGAGTGAAGGACAGGAGGAGGAGGAGCTGAAGAGGACATTGAAAGAGAGGGTGGCATTAGGGTAAGAGGGAGGCGAGGGGCTTAGATTTTTTGGGGACATGGAACAGGGGAAGTGTTAGGAGAGGCAGTGTAGCTTGGCTGTGTAATTCTTTGTGTAAGAAGAGTGGAAATTGGAAGAAGCATATGGAAAGGAGGAAATTGGGGGGGGTGTAAAAGTCCAAGAAGCCTCCTTGTGATTAGCACCGACCCGTTTCTTCCCACCAAACTGTTTCATTTCTGCTAAGTGGGTTAGAAGGCCTTTTGACTCAAGGTACTGCGTACGCAGCTCATAGAGTCCAGCTAAAATCTGCCCTTGCTGCACCAAACAGCCGCAGCTGGATGAAATATTAGTGACTTCGGTGGGGCCAGACGAGGGTGAGGAGAGAAAAACCAAAGCTTGGATAGAAAGGACCGAAGAGGAGAGAGGAGGAGAATGGAAGGGAATACTCTGCTTTTTCTGTGAGCGGAGCATTGGTGGATACCATCTTGTGAAATGGCTGATTCATAATACATTCTTCCCACACTATGAAAAATGCAGAGAAAAGGAATGCATGGAATCTTGGTGGAGGGCGTTTGATGTCTGTGTGACTGTGAGACTCGGAGCGCCTCGACTCAATTTGTAGTATCTTAAAGAATGAATTGTGCCAATGGTTTAATGGAAGGCTTTGATGCTTACCGTCAAACTGTCTCACCCCTCTCCTTTCTCGCTCGCTCTCTCTGTCTCTGTGTCTCACTTCATCTTCTTCACAGATTCAGTGCAAGAGTGCCCGCGCAATTGCCATGGCAACGGAGAGTGCAATTCTGGTGTGTGCCACTGCTTCCCAGGATTCCATGGCATGGACTGCTCCAAAGGTATTAGCTGTTTACGAATGCGTTTCTTCCATCAGAGCAAGTTTTTTTTTTGCTTTTTTGTTTTTTTTTGGGGGGGGGTGTCATTTCCGCTGTCTAATTAGATGAACAGACACATCTCAGCTCTGTGCAAAAAAAAAAAAAATCAGCAGAAGAGTATTAAGAGTAGCAAGATGGTGCATGGCCTTAGGTGGAGCTGAGACAAGATGACTGATGATGAATGGCAGCTCCCCTAGCTAACGACTCCCCGGCTCTGCGCTCACCTGGGGTAGACAGCTTTGATGAATAGTTTAGTTACCTCTGCCTGTAATTACTCTTCATGTCATTGGCGCTCTCCAACCCCTTAACCACTCTATTCACCCTCCTGCACGGTGGGATGTGGATATGTGTGGGTGGGGAACGTGCATGTTTCGCTGCTTTGACAATCTTTAAAAAGCTTGCTAATTGTTTTGTTTTGTTTTGGGGTTTTTTTTTTGTTCTTATGCACATGGTTTAATCTCTGCCTTTCTCTGCTCCTGCAGCGGCATGCCCAGTGCTGTGCAGCGGCAATGGCCAATACGACAAGGGCTCCTGTGTGTGTTACAGCGGCTGGAAAGGACCCGAATGCGACGTTCCTGTCACGCAGTGCATAGACCCTCTTTGCAGCGGCCATGGCACCTGCACCGATGGAAACTGTGTGTGCTCCGTCGGCTACAAAGGGCCAAACTGTGCAGAGGGTGAGCGCAGGAGGTGTAATGGCATATGAGTAGTTCAATCTGCTGTTTTCATCCTTCTGACTAACCGTTTTGAAAGCAAGGTGAACGATTTCAGGAACAGCAAACACAACACATGTACAGATGCATACACTCCTTTCTAACACCAGCTCATCGTGGGATAATCTTTCGCTGAGCGAGCGTCCGTTCCCTCCATATATATACAGATGAAGTATGACGCTGCAGCGCAAACATATCACAGATTTTATTAAGGGCTGAAATCGGCTCTATTGATCCTTGTTAGAGAGGATCAGCACGCCACATGCTCAGTCATCAGAGAGCAAGGGAGTAAAAGAAAGGGATAAAAGATGCTGAGGAGGGAGTTGGAGTCAGGGTGGTGAAAGGTGAATATGTATGAGGAAGGAGAGAACTGGTTGAGGAGAAAGTAAAGAGAAGATCGGCAGAGAGAGAGAGACAAAGGGAAGAAAGGAGATGAGTGACAGAAGGAGTCAAAACACGGGGCCTGAGAACAAGGTCAGCATTTTCTCTTTTCTGCCATCGCCCCCCAGATCTCCCTCTCATCCAGTTTTTCCCCTTCTCCTCCAGCCTCAAATCTGATATTCATCACAGCAGAGTCCCTCAGACAATTTACCTGAAGTGCCAGCGACATGAAAATCGATAACCGTGATCCGCCATTTCTGCCAGGCAAACAGAAATGGAGGGTCGAGGTTGTGTGCGAGGGGGCGCTTTTATTAATACTGCGTGTGCGATGGGGTGCTGTGGGGTCAATCATGCCTGAGGTGGTGGAGAAGAGGGAAGGGGGGGGAGTTGGAAAGAGCGGCGTCACAAAGAAGGGGACAAGGAGAGAGAGGGAGAGGGAAAATGTGAGTGACCAGGACAGAGCGGTGAGAGGAGGCCTGAGGAGGGGTTGGTGGGTGGGTGGGCGATTTGCCGGGAGGAGGTAATTTGTCAAATTGGTTTTCACTCACTGCTTGGACTCAGAGCTGCCTGTCAAACCTGGCAGACTGACAGTGTCAGATTCTCCCCATGTATTGGCACGACACACATACACATAAATGCATCCACACACTTGTGCACACAGGCAAAACCTCACACTGGATGATGTGTCAGCGAAGCGCACTGCTCTTTCAGAGTGGAACGCATTTGCTGCTGTGCCCCAATTATAGACTTAGCTATTCATTATCGTGTGCTTTAATTGCTTTAGTAATACGTCTGGTAACATTTTCCTTTATTTCATTATCTTTTTATAAACACAAAGAGTGAAATGATGTCCTCTGCTACATCTGTTTTTTTTAATAAAAACTATTTGTTTCCGTCATCAGCTCTGATGTGACATTTTTGAGTTTGTGTTTGTTAATTTGTTTTTCTTTGTCTGCTTTTTTTTTTTTTAAACATTTGTGTATTGCTGGCTTAATGCAGTGGACTGCATGGATCCGACGTGCTCCAACAATGGCATCTGTGTGAATGGGGAGTGCCACTGTAAGCCAGGTTGGGGAGGGCTCCACTGCGAGCTGCCCAGGGCCCAGTGCCCAGATCAGTGCCATGGCCACGGTGCCTTCATACCAGATACTGGGCTGTGCAGCTGTGACCCCAACTGGATGGGACCCGACTGCTCCATGGGTGAGTAAAGCTGGTTCAGCTGCGAAAATCAGAGTTATCGGGTAAAGATGGGGTTGTGGGTGTGAAAGTTGGAGGGAAATGACTGCTGATTACCCTTTGTCCAAACATATTTCGTGGTCCCAGTATGGCTAATTAGTTTGCCATTTTATTTCATACTGTTCCGGTTTTCAAGCTGCACTTGGACCAAATTTACCAAATCGTAAAAAAAAAAAATTACAACATGCTCAGAAACAGGGTACAGCAACTGTTGCATTATGGAAGCCAAATTGGAACAAGCAGGAATAAAAAATATGGCAAGTTTTTACTATCAAGACTATATAAAATCATCCCTCTCAGTACACTGTCAGTGACAGTATGGCTATGACAGATTTTTATGATTATCGAGGCAGTGCTTAAAGTCCAAATTTGGGAACGGCGGGAGTACTGTAGTTTTATATAGCAAACTGCAGTACTCTGGGTTTTACATGAAAGGAAAATGAATAAGATATTTTTTAAAAAATGCAGCAAGAAAGAGAAAAGGAAGGAAAAAATTAAGGGGAACTCATTATTCATTATTCCAGACTTGCAAGTAATAAAGTCAGAGTATGTACAAGTTACCTCTATGAGCCAAAAGCTTGGGCCTTACTCTCCATTTCAGACAACTTTTTCTACTGTGTATGATGTCAGTGAGAGGGAATATTCTAATATGGTCATCTTGGGTGCTCCTCTGGCTTTGAGTGCAGAAGCCCCGCCCACTTACTATTCAGACCTATTGTTTATAAGGGTCAGCCAATAAGAAAAAACTTGGGCTTTTTTTTTTTTGAAAGTCATTTGCCATTTTTAATGTTTAAACAAGATAGCTGTAACACATTAAAACTTTCTTGAGTCTTGTAGACATAGTCGGAAGACCCAAGAGGTATGATTAGGCTGCAGTCAGTGAGCTACTCAGAAATGAGGTAGGAATCCTAACTATCCTAAGCTTTCGTGATTATCATCCGAATTTTTAATTGGTTATGTATTGCTCTGGGAGTCAGTTCTGTGATTCTAGTACATGGGGAGATAATGGAATGCTAGTTCCAAGGCTTTCATAAGAATGTACTGGAGGTGTGCTTGCACTGTGGATGGTAACACATACAGTTTACCAAAATGGGATAGGAGGGTTCACAGTTCTTTATCTCAAAAAAATGAAGCCATTAAGCTTCCACTTTAGAAAGTAGACAGCCACCTCCGTCATGCCAGCCTGGGAACGCTTCCTCAGGAGCAGGACGAGAGCTCCAGCATTTGTTATGAGAGAAGCAATGCTTAACTTTAATAAAGACAACATTGTTTCACACTGCAGGATCCCTCAGCAAGTGTGTATCAAAACGTCTGTACATACCACGTTCCCTGCACACCAGGGGGTCCTGAGCACACAAGCGGGATTGTCACATTTCGCCACATGCACTGCCGCCGACTGCAACATCTGAGCCTCTCAGACAGCGACTGTAATAGAGGCTCAGGAAATAAACCCTGTTGTTGCACAACTATAACTACTGATTTTAATTAAAAAAACATGACAGAGCTGTATTTACGTGCAATGTGGATTTGATTGTTTTGAAGCTCAAGGTTCTCTCTGTTTGCTGTTGCCAGTGTGATTTGAAGTCAAACACAGAAGCATTTAATGTTTTCCAGGTTGAAAATATGACTAAATCGATGTTTTGGTGGCATGTCACCATGTTGTTAAGGTAATTCAAGTTAGGACCTGGTACTTTGCAACATTTGCTCTTATATTATCCATGAAATGGCACATATATGCATCTAAACAGCAAGCATGCACGTTGGCCAGTAGTGTCCATTATGAATACACACGGTCATGTAAAAAAAGGATGTTTTCACAGGACTCACAGGACTGAAAAACTGAGTACACCCTTACTGCTTCTGTAAGATTTAAGAGGGTAAGCAATAGCCAGGGGCTGCTAATCAAATGCACCTGATTAATTGATCATCAGCAGATGTGAGCACCTCTATGAAATCAGAATTTTTTTTGCAATTTCCTGGTGTGTTAAAACAATCTTCCCAGGAGTGGACGTCCCAGCAAATTCACCCCAAGATCAGACCGTGCAATGCTCAGAGAAACTGCAAAAAACCCAGGAGCTACATATCAGACTCTGCAGGCCTCAGTTAGCATGTTAGATTTTCAATGCAGTAAAATTAGAAAAAACTAAACAAGTATGGCTTGTTTCAAAGGGTTGCCAGGAGAAAGCCTCTTCTCTCTAAAAAGAGCATGGCAGCACGGTTTAGGTTTTCAAAAGACTTCTGGAACAGTGTCCTTTGGACAGAGTTGACCAAAGTGGAGATGTTTGGCCATAAGTTCCACATTTGGGAAAAAAAAAAAAAAACAGCATATCAGCACAAACTCCTCACACCAACTTTAAGTATGGTGTTGGATGGGTGATGACTTCAGCTTGTTGTGAAGCTAGTCAAAGAAAGCCAAAGTCATCACCACTGTAGGGACTGACCATGAACTCCTCTGTATAACAAAGTATTCTAGAGTCAAATTTGAGGCCATTTGTCCAGCAGCTAAAGCTCTGCCCAAATTGGGTCATGCAACAGGACAATGATCAAAGATCCAAGTACACTAATAAATCCACAGCAGAATGGCTGAAAAGGACAAGAATCAATGAATTGCAGTGGCCCAAAGTTCAGACCTCAAGCCCACTGAAATGTTGTAACAGGACCTTAAGAGGGCTTAAATGAATGCCTGCAAACCTCAGTGAACTGAAGCAACACTGCACAGAAGAGTGGGACAAAATTCCTCCACACAGATGTGAAAGACTGAAAAAATGATTACTTCAAGTTATTGTTGGTAAAGATGGTTCTACAAGCTATTGAATGATGGGGGGGGGTGTACATAGTTTTTTGCAGCTGCATATGAAAAATTGTAAAATACTGAAAACAATAAATAAAAAAACACAGAGTTTTGAGTCTTGCACCATTTGTGATCCAAATTTTTCTTCTTCAGAGGTATGCTCTGTGGACTGTGGAACCCATGGTGTATGTATGGGCGGAGCCTGTCGCTGCGAGGAAGGCTGGACCGGCGCAGGTTGCGATCAGCGTGTGTGCAACCCACTCTGCATCAAACACGGAACCTGCAAGGATGGGAAGTGCCAGTGTCACCAGGGCTGGAATGGAGAGCACTGCACCATCGGTAAGCATTTTGTCGTGAGTGTGTTTCTGGAGGTGTGTGTTTGATGTGTGCGCCTGTGTGTCAACACGTGGGTGTGCACAGAAACACCAGCACCCAGTCAGACTAAACTGGCAGCTCCTTTATACTTTCTTAAAGGAATTTGGAAATCAGAAGTGGAAGCAAGAGGAAGACCATGGGGAATTGAAGAAGGGGCTGATGTAGAAGGTGGGCGAAGAGAGGGAAGAGGTGCAAACTTCTTAGAAGTGGGGGTGGGAGATTACACAAGAGCAGGATTTAGCTGTTTTATGCTGCCTCTCAACTGCAGACCCCAGGAGTCTTAGTTTTTTATGGCCTTTGAAACACCAAAGTTATGTGATGAAAGTAAAAAAAAAAAACACTTCACCTCACTGCGATCAGAAAATAACTCTCACTTTGTTTATGGTGTGTGCATGCACATAGTTGTGCTAGAGCGTGTGTGAGTGTTTTTGTCAGTCAATCACTGTCTCATATTGACATCACTGTCACTTTGGATGGATGAGTGCCAGATTCCTTTGATTCACCATCAGTGCTTTGAGACACAAAGTCTCATTTCCTTGTCACCAAAAGCACTGTGAATGCAATCTGATACACACACACACACACACACACACACACACACACACACACACCAAAATACCCACATAGCAAAACACACACACACACACACACATATATATATATATATATATATATATATATATATATATATATATATATATATATATATATATATATATATATATATATATATATATACATATATATTTTTATATATATATATATATATATATATATATATATATATATATATATATATATATATATATACATATACACACCTACACACACCGGCACATACATATGCACAGGGGAATAACAGTTTATGATCTCCCGATTTCCCCCATCAGAAAGTAGGGCAGCTTTGACTGCAGCATCAGCCCAAGATGAAAGAGTTATCAGGCCTCAGCTTGGCGCAAAGCACACTTCACTAGCACCAGACACTCTCAGTGTTAGCTTATCTCAGCTTGCCTGTTATTCATTTCAGCTCTGCATGATGTTGCTTGCATTTCTTTCAGAAAAAAACAAAAAAGAAAAAAAAACTCTCCCCATCTCTTACCTTTTGCACATTTTCTCCCACTGCAGACCATGGGAGCATGGTTGACAAAGCAGGTACCGTATCTGACTCTGGTGTTTTGTTTCTTAGCCTGTGGTGGTAGAAGCTAGCTGCTGCATTTGTGGGTTCTGGCCTGGCTTGGCTCTGTAGACTCTGTGGTGCTATCTGTCCATAGATTAGGGCTCCAGCCTCAATGATGACTCCCTACATGTAGTGCACTCCCATTACAGCAGTGGACTACAGCAGGGGTTAGCTGTCATTGAGCCTTGATGTGTTGTGGGGTACCATAGAGCCTAGTGTGGTATCAGCAGTGTTGAGGGGCTGT